>PYAF01003195.1:484167-521561 GCA_007407185.1 Glycine tomentella
TTTTTTCTTCATTAATAAGCTTCTTTACAATTGGTATAAAAATAAAAGATGCAACTCTTATAAAAGATAGAAGCTTTTACTTTGATGCTAGCAATATACTCTTTTAAACACACAATTTATAATTGGTTAGAAATTTATTAAAGACTATAAAATTAGGATATATTGTCATTAAATAATAAGTAGTTCCCACAAAAATTTATAGTTTTAATAAAATTTTGACTAATAATTGAGTATGTTAAAGAGTGTATTCTTAATTTTTTCTTGAAATTTAGTTGATTCCTAACTTATAAAAATTCTTATAAGTTTATTTGTGATTATATATTCAGTAAAGTATCTTTTTAGTCCTTATACTTTCAATTAATTTTGACTTTAGTCCCTATAGTTTCAAAGGGTCGATTTGGTCCCTACTATACTTTTAAAAAAATAGATGAGTTTAATTTCTATTTTGTCACTTGGTTGTCAAGGGACTAAATGCACCTACTTCTTACACGATAGAAATGAAAAATATATTTTATCCAAAATGAAAATTATAAGTTATTTTTAACTTATGTAAAAGGATTACTTTATTTATTATTTTATTTTATTTCTTGCTCATGTAAATATTTTTTCTCAAGTTTATCTAATTAATTTTCAAAAGAAAGTTAAGTTTGTGAATTATTTTTTTTAAATTAAATTAAATATAAATAGAACTAAACTTTCTTTACACACTTTCTCACTTTGAATGTTTTTTTTGGATAAATTACTTTGAAGAAATTAAATCCATAATGTTGAAAAATTAAATTAAAATAAAATGAATAATTTTGAGTTTAACTATACAATTGGTCCCTTAATTATAAGAAAATGATTTAATTAAACTTTTTAACAATTGAGAGATCTAATTAAACTTTTTTAAATATTTAAAAGATCTTATTGAACTTTTTAATAATTGAGAGACTTAATTGAACTTTTAATTATGATTAAGGGATCAATTATATAAGATGCATTTATTTAAACTTAAAAAAGTAACTTTTTAATAAACATTTTTTTAAGAAACATATAGGATTTGGTTCTTAAAATAAATATAAAATTATTTTTTAAGAAAGTAGTTAAGAAAAACACATTAAAATAATCGAAAATTAATTATTTTATTAAATAAGTATTTATTTCAATAAATAAAATTAAACGAATTGACGGATAATTAAGCCATAATTTCGCGTCATGTAGCTTTTGGATCCGTATATATTCTCTATTTTTTTACTTACTGAGAGGAAAGCTTAATTGTGACCCGTAGATCCAGATTTGATCGAATCACAACCATTGAATTAAGTTCACGCAAGGGGTTTCCCATTGTGAATGGAATCAATTGTAGACTGTACGTCTTTGAGAACTTTTAAGTAAATATCTTGGTGATTAGTTTTAAACATAAATGACACAATCGTAATCCCAAAACAAGAAAAGGGATTCTCCATGGTTAACATTAACCCACTAGTGGAAAAGAAAGTACTATTGGAAGAACGATTGAAAGATGATACTGCACAAACGTTTTACTTGATATTTATTCCAAGTCAAACAAGTTGAGAGAGACCAAATGTTCCCTATAACTATCTGTTCTTTTTAATATACTTTTATAAGAAAACCGTCATTGTGTAGATAAAAACACTTAAAAAAATTAACACAATAATAAATTCACTATATGTAACTTTGGCAAATTGTGAACAGAATTCCATTTTATTACGATGACAAGTATAAACTGGCGGGTGATATTTACTTCTAACATGGTTTTTCATGTGTGCATAAAAGCTATTAATTATAACTTTTACGGTTTTCATATTAGGATTGGCTGCAAAGCGGGTATCCAAAGTCCAAACACAAGGTTGATGATGATTCAAGCAAACCGTTGTAATTTTTATTGTTCAATTGAGAAGACATAAATTGGACGTTAAAGAACTTTTTCTCATAATAATATAAGCTAAAAGTGACTGCACTTTGCTTGTGTTGTGGATAACATGAATCATGGCATTAGTGTGAAATCAAGGAAGGGGTCTTCCCTATTTCACGTCAAATTTTTGTTGTCTTTCCATGATGATGAATGCACCATGTGCTTCCCCCCATTTTTTCCTCTCTCAAATTGAGCCTCTACTTGCCTTGGTCACTCTGACCTAACAGTTTTAGCATGAAGGAGGAGCATGTGTGAACATCATTTCATGCTCCATTAATAATAGGGGTGACCAAAACATTCCTTGGGGAAAAAGAAAAAAGAGAGAGAAAAAAAAAACTTCAGCCAATTAAATTATTGAAGGAAAAAAAAAAACGGAAAGTTCCATAAAACAAGATCCCAGAAGAGAGAGAGAGTGAAGCAAAGAAGTTACTTAGATGGTAATAATTAGTTCAGAAACTACTGCACCTGCAGGTCCATGACCTAATTCATCTCACTCCTTGCTTGGCCTCACTCCATAAGTACCCCCCCTTCCCTTCACACTTTCCATTCACCCTCAAGCCAACACAACCAACCAAACCCTTCACTCTCTCTCTCTCTCTCTCTCTCTCTCTCTTGCAATGGCTGCTATTGTTTTCCTCCACATTGCATCATTGACCTCTCTTTTTGTTGCAACAAGTGCAAGAATCCCTGGAGTTTACACCGGTGGCCCCTGGCAGAGTGCTCATGCCACCTTCTACGGTGGTAGTGATGCCTCTGGAACAATGGGTAAAACCTCACTCTTCCTCACATTTTTCCATCACCTCCCATTACATCTCACTTCCCCCCATTCCCTGTTTTCCTCTGTTTTCTACTACCCAAATTCTCTCCACCCTCCGCATTATCACCAATCACCATGTTGCATTTTTCAATTTCTGCATTGAAATTCTACTCCCCTAAAACCAGTTTTTAACATTCCAAGTCAAGCCACCATTCTTTTAGGCATCAAAATCTTCTCTTTTGTGACCATTCTCCCAAACCCATTTCTACTTCTCCTTACTCTTTCCTAAATGTACACACCCAAACTGTTCCCTTTTTATCATATCCTTGAATCAAGGTTATACCTACAGTTACAGTTACAATTTCTTCACAATCCTTGATGTCATAAAAAAATGGCACATAAATGCAGCTAACGTGACCATAACTGCGATTGCAAAATCCCAAAAACCCTGATGTTGCTGTCACAATTGCAGTTACCAACAGTTTTCTAAAACAACTCAAAACCTCTTACCCAACATAAATTTCCCATCTTTTTCCCACACCCAAAATCTAAAAAGGCCCGCCCAATTCTAATCCAACCAACCACCCTCTAGAAAAGATCAGTAACCTCAGTTTCTTCTCAAACTTTCCAAAAACGCTCAAGCAATGATCAAATTTTGTTCTTGAATTTTTTCACACAAGCCTTTCTTAATTGAATTCTCTTGTGTCCTTCAGGTGGTGCTTGTGGGTACGGAAACCTATACAGCCAAGGCTACGGAGTGAACACTGCGGCGCTAAGCACTGCCCTGTTCAACAACGGGCTGACCTGCGGCGCGTGCTTCGAGATAAAGTGCGACCAGGATCCGCGGTGGTGCAACCCCGGGAGCCCCTCGATCCTAATCACTGCGACCAACTTCTGCCCTCCGAACTTCGCCCTTCCGAATGACAATGGCGGGTGGTGCAACCCTCCCCGCCCCCACTTCGACCTCGCCATGCCCATGTTTCTCAAGATTGCCCAGTACCGCGCCGGAATCGTCCCCGTCGCTTACCGCCGGTGAGTCCCATTCTCAATTTGTTTGTCTGCTTTTCATGTGGTATTGTTTTTTACTGTTTTGGAAGCTCAGATAACGTAGGTGAACGCCTATGATATAATTGAATTGAATTATTATAAAAATCATGAAACTTGTTGTGTTATTATTTTGTTATTAATCCTCCCTTGATCATGCGAAATGGAGCTAAGTAATTCCAATTTTGGTGGACAGGTAAGCAAGTAATTCAGAGTTTCGGTCAAAAGTTAAATAAAATTTGATTAAAAATTATTTTCGTCAAAAATTAAATTTGATATTATTTAAATAATTCAATCTTAATTTTATTATATTATTTATGTCCAATTAATTAGTTAAACTTGTTGGTATTCTAATTATCATTTTTTACAAAACATAAGTTACGGATTTATGCCTATCACTTCATTGAAAAGGAGAGAAAAAAAAAAAGGAAAATGGAATTATATAGATAAAGATTTAAATTCATATATTTTTGAAAGTTTGAAGCCCAAATTTATTGATATAAAAAATGTAAAAACCTTAATTTTATTTTATTAAAAATATAGAGTTTAAAAGCATAAGCTTCATTTTAAAGAGGGGCTTGTTTATATAATCTAGTTGCAAAGTTGACACTTATTTAATTCTTGAGATGATAAAGTTATTAACCTGTGTGTTTATAAATATACAGAGTGAACATATTAAATAATCTAAATTAATTAGAAAATGAGCATGCAGTATATTTTGTGATATATTGAAATTTTTAAAAAAAACTATTATTTTTACTTTTTTATTGTGTACTTGTGTGTGTATTCATCATGAAAAAAAATATTCTTTCTAAAATTTCATTTTCTCTCTCATCACTCACGTGAAAAGAAATAAACAATACTACTATAATAGAGTTTTTCTTTTCTGTTCTTAAGCAGACTTCTATAAGCAACTAAATGTATAACCCATCACTGCTTTTCTTACCAAAACTAGATAAACAATTGTTGAAGATGAGCGTTAAAACTGCCCCAAATTTCCATTACAGTGTGTTTGGATGGAGAATTTTAATTGGGGAAAGTAATTTATTAGGGGATTTAAAATTCTTCAATTTAAAATCTACTATTTGGATATTTTTATATGAGGAATTTAAATTTTTGGAATTTTAAAAGAGAATTTTAAACAACTAAAAATGTGAAATTTGAATTTCTCTCTAAAAAGTGAGAAATTGAAATTCTCTTCTTTTTTAGAAGCTTTAAATGCACAACTTTTTTGCTCCGTCTCAATTATCGATGTACTCCAACCTCCGCTGCTCTCAAGACACCATCTACCTTACGTGTTTTTCCGTGAATGAGGTTCAAAATTTTAAAAATGAATAAATTCAATTTCTTTATCCAAACACAAAATTTTAAAAATAAAAAAATTTTAATTAATGCATTTTAATTTTCCTGAATTTAAAATTTTCTAAAATTTTAAAATACTCCATCCAAACATACTCTTATGGAATTATGCTGAAATTATGAATTTGCAAACTGAGGCTGACTGGCTGAGGGACCGTACCACACACAAAAACGGAACAACAAATATTCAAAATTATTATTGCCCTTTCTGTCCATGTTTTCTTCCCTGTGCACTGTTTTTCTTGGAAAAAAAATATATTACTAGTTGTGCCTTCAAAAACATATAATTTCTTGAAATTCCTCAGCCGTTTTATCAGAATCCGCATTCAGATGTTTTGTCCATTACACAAAACAAACCAACACACAAATAGCCATTAGTTATAAACTAGTTGTGCCTTCAAACATGGAGGGGGGGTTCTACGATATACGTATAAGTTAGGGTGCATTCATGCACCTTACATGAGTTATCAATAAATCTAGACAAATAAATAATGTGTAGTTATTTTGTTCACGTCCATCATATACAAAACTTTCTTAATACATGTTAGTATGTTAGACAATAACTTTAATTGTACATGTTACAATTTATCTTACAAATAGGGTAACGGTTGCAAAACTTTTCTTTTATACTATCAATGAAATTGGCTTGATAAACAATTAATACTTTTTTTTTTGGTACATAATTCATTGGTAACGATTAAACTTTTCATTATTATTATAGGGTATTATAGTCATTTTTATTTGCGTGATCAATGTTATCAATTATATAATAAACTTAGTGACATCTAGTGTGTCAGTTTGAATTTATGAAATTGATTATGAATTTAGAATTAAATTTGGATATATTTTTATATTTTGATTTTATATTAAAGAAGAATTCAAAATTAATTCTAAATTCAAAATCAATTTTAGGTTATAACAATTTTGAGTAATTTTTATCTTAGATATAAATTTTGTATTGAATTTTATTTTTACTTAATTTTATAATAAAACATCCAAATATAAACTATATCACTTCAAAATTAATTTTAATCAAAATTAATTTCATAAATTTAATTCTATTTGAATTAATTATATCAATATTCATTCAAATACACCATGATACATATATGCTTAGTTTCGGTTGTTGCAACCAATTGTCAAAAACAACCTTATTTGGCAACATTACTAGCTGTTCTAGGGTATTATAGTCATCCAAATACCTGATCTGCAAATTCTTCAGTGCTTCAAGGGTATGCTAGTAAAATGCTCCCCAGGAGAAATTAATAAGTTCTCGAAAATCAGGACTTAAAGTCAGAAAAACAAAGTTCGTAGTTCCATACCGACTTTGTGTCCCTTATCCAGTTATCCTTAGAATACGTCACAAATTAATATTACCAGAAATTAAGCGTCAGATCTGGAATTTTTAACAGTCACAGTAATATATTAATTTACTATTTATCAATTACCTTAATAGCGCACATAATTCAACTATTTTTTACCTATTAATTTAAAATATTTATTATCTTTGTCGATAATTAATTTTTATAAAAAATTTGACTGATTGTTTTTAGTGAATTTATTCTCTTTCAATGATATATTTTTGTTGTTCACAAACTTAATTTGAGATTTTATTTAAAAAAGTCGAATTCAATATTATTTGAAGTAACAATTTGATTGAGACGCGTAATATGATTATTAATGTGTTAGTTTAATATTAAATTAATTAGTGAATTTTTTATTATTTTATTTGGGTGCAGGGTACCGTGCAGAAAGACAGGGGGCATTAGATTCACAGTCAACGGTTTCCGTTACTTCAACCTGGTGCTGATCACCAACGTCGCGGGTGCAGGGGATATCGTGCGCGTGAGCATGAAAGGAAGCAAAACCGCGTGGATGAGTATGAGCCGCAACTGGGGGCAAAACTGGCAATCCAACGTGGTTTTGGTGGGTCAGGCCCTCTCCTTTAGGGTTACCGGCAGTGACCGACGCACGTCAACCTCCTGGAACGTGGCACCACCTAATTGGCAGTTCGGACAAACCTTCACGGGAAAGAATTTCCGTGTCTAAATCAAAGGGAGAAAAAAATAAATAAAAGAGAGAAGAAAATAACAATACTCTTAAATTAATGGCTCTTGGTATTTTTGAGTTTGTTTGCTTTCAGTTTCCCTGCTTCTAACTTTCCTCAATTTTCCTGGGAGAGTTTTGGAGTGGGCTGTAGGGGTTAAAAGAAGAGAAAGGTAGTTTTAGGAAATGTAAAAGTGAAAGTAAGGTTAATAATTAATATAAATGTAAGTTGGGGATTTGCATTAAATGTTAAAGTGTTTAATGAATGGGTGATGCTGGAATATTAATTAGCCAGCATTAGCAGCCCTTTTTTTTTCTCTGTTTATTCTATTCAAAGTGTGTGGGGGCTGAGGAGGTTGCAAGGAGGAACATGTAGCCCGCAGCTCTGGCTTTATTATTGACATAAATGTACTATCATATCAATAGATATAAATAAAAGAATATTTCAGTTGCTATAAATGTTGCTTTGAATAGGCTTGTATTGTGTTTTATTTTTTTTTCTCTTTTTTGTACAATAAAATAATAGAAATTTGAATTTATGATTCTATTCACATTCAAAGCTCTTACAATTAATCAATTCTAGTGGTTTAAATGGCTTGAGTTATATTATGTAGCAAGTTTTTTCGTTTTTTTTTTTCTTTTCAGACCAGCTACTGCAGGTTTTTTTTTTGTGCAACAAACAATACACAGTTTTACTACTATTTCATAACAATGAAATAGAACTATTAAATTGAATTTCTGTTTTTCTTTTAATTTATCTCCTCTAATTAAAGCATGGACTGTACTTTATAATATAAAATTACAAAGTAATAACTATTGATTATATAATCTTTAGTTAAAAAGTAATATAGACCATTTTAAAAAGAAGAAAAGTCTTAGTACACCATATCACTTCTCTTGAGGTTAACCTATTCCTCTATTTCAAAGGATGTCTCCTTGACATAACATTATTACATCATATACATTAATTCTTGATTGAGCCCATTTGTCTAAAGCCCTAGCCTTTCTTAACTTCAATATCCTCAATATTTATGATATGCCTTTGTGATGCCACCCTATTTTGTTAGGTAATTAGTTTTTTGATTTTCCAGTAAATTATTATTTCTGTACACTTTATTCATGATTTATATTTCAAAATATATATTATAGAGGAGTCAAATATGTAATTTATACATATTTTTAATAAAATTTGGAATCAAAAATAAAATTAATCTAATATTCTAATAATGTGAGAAGGATTAAGTTGCCTAACCAAAGGAAGAAAGTAAATGGCAAAAGGGTTAATTTGTAAATTCATTATTGCTATTAAAATTTTTATGGGAAGCTAGTACCTAAAAATGGGTAAGGATTTACCCTCTTTCTCCCTTATTGTCAAGATCCTTATTCCCTATGTACTATGTCAAATATCACTTATAATAACACCTTAAAAAAAGAGTATCAAGATATGATGTCACTTGTTAAACAAGCACTCTTGTAAAGTCTCCAAATTTTCAAATTATAGATTTACACAAAAATTAATTTTGCAATAATAGACATTTTTCGCACATACAACACAAAACGTTAATATTGGAAAATCATATAATTAATTTAACGTAGGTTAACTTACATAATCGCCTGATTCCTTTCCAACCAAACCTTAAACCTTTATTCTTCCGTCAACAAATCCTACTTGTACTAATGATTAAGTGTAGATCGAGAAACCTTAGCTATAAAACTTAGTTTTCTACACAAACTAAAGTAGTTTGATTTAGTCAAACAACCACAACATAACTAATTGAATTGCTATTTATGACCTTGATGTAAGGTTGTAGTGTGTAATATTCATTCATAGTTATATACATAATCAATTCCTTTCAACTATAACAGAGTTTATCATACTTCTTTCTCTTACTCTATATTAATAATAGGATTTAGTATCAAATTCTTTGGCTCACAATGATTGAACCAACTCAAAATTAATTTGAGACTTGATTTGATAATTAATTTGTTGAACTTAGTTCATAAACCAAATAATCTGAACTTAAGTGCTTAAGTCCAAATACTTCGCCTTTTGTGTTTATTTTCTATCACTTTCATTCATAGTATGTTCATGGACCAAATTGCACAAAGCAAAAGTACATTGGGCGAGAGATCAAGTTACTTCTTCAAGAGTAACTTTAAAAGAGTTATTTTTTATCTTCACTATTTATTTTTGAAGGAAATGTATTTTGTGCCTTTTGCATTGCTTTGTTTGTGTGTCATATATTGATACAAGCTGATGTCAAGGCTATAAGCTAGGCTAGAGTTTTGGTGAGTCTTTGACTGATTTATAGCTAAATCATTGTCTAACATGATATGACAAATATTTGCCAAATATAACAGATTTTCAATAATTACATATATTCTATCACACCCCCGCAATCGAAGCGGAAGTTCTCATACGCTGAAATTGTCCCTAAAATCCTGAAATAACACCAAAGGAAGTCCTTTTGTGAAAATATCGATAATCTGGTAGCGGGAAGGGAAATGTAGGACACATACTTGTCCACGAGCAACTTTCTCACGAACAAAATGAATATCCATCTCGATGTGTTTAATGCGTTGATGTTGAACTGGATTTCCAAAAAGGTATATTGCACTAACATTATCATAGTAAACCAATGTAGCCTTATGAATAGGACACTGTAGCTCCAAAAGAAGATCACGTAACCAAAATGACCTAGAAACCACATTAGCAACACCTCGGTATTCTGCTTTAGCATTAGAGCGTGAAAGTGTGGCTTGACGTTTAGAAGACCATGAGAGCAAATTATCTCCAAGAAACACACAATAACCAGAAGTGGATCATCTAGTATCCGGGAATCCACCCCAATTTGCATCTTATAAGAAATCAGAGAGCCTATTGAAGAAGGATAAAGATGCATGCCATGATGAAGTGTACCCTAAATGTAGCGTAGGATGCCCTTGAGAGCTTGCATATGTTCATCCATCGGATTATGCATAAATAAACAAATATGTTGTATCGAATAAGAGATATTTGGCCTCTTGAAAGTGAGATACTATAAAGCTCTTGCAAGGCTGCGATAGTGAGACGGATCCTCATACAGAGTGTTGGACGTAGCACTGAGTTTTGGTTTAGTATCAACCGGAGTAGGACAAGGATTACAAGAGGACATGCTAGCTCGTTCAATAATTTCTTCAGCGTACTTTTTCTAAGATAAAAATAGGCCACCTACGTGACAAGTTACAATTATACCCAAGAAGTAACTTAGTGGACCCAAGTCTTTCATAGCAAATTATGAGATGATATCATCCACATATAGAAGAATGTAAGCCATAACAATATCATTCTAGTAGATGAAAAGAGAATTGTTAGACTGGCTTTGAGAAAACCCAATAGAAGAAACATAATCAACAAATCGTTTATACCAGGCTCTAGAAGCTTGCTTGAGCCCGTATGATGATTTTCACAGAAGACAAACATACAATCCAGATCCTTGTAACCTAAGGGTGTTGGTACATGTACATTGTTTCTTTTAGTTCACCATGCAAGAATGCATTTTTAACATCCAGCTGATGAATAGGCCATGCTTAAGAGAGAGCAAGACTGAGCACTGTGTGAATGGTCGTCGGTTTGACTATCGACCTAAAAGTTTTTTCACAATACATGCCAACTTGTTGACCTGCACCATCACCTACAAGGTAAGCTTTATGCCTCTCAAAAGAACCATCATATTTTTCTTTATGTCTGAAAATCCACATAGAACAAATAACATTAACATCAGGTGGACGGGGCACCAAATCCCACATCTTATTTTTAATAAGAGCATTATATTCATCATCATGGCCATTTTCCAATTCGAGTCTTTGAGTGCGAACATGGGGTTATGAGGTAAACGTGATTTTGTGACATAAGTTAGAAGGCCATGTTGGTATTTTTATTTGGCATAAAAATACCATGTTGGCTCCTTGTAACAGGTTTGTTCTCTGAAATCAAAGTGGCCTAGAAAATGGGAGGGACGGGTAAACGTTGTTTTTGGTTTGTGTTTGGGCCAAGAGATGAGTGGCCCACTATGGAAGAAGTTTGAGTTGATTGGGGTGGCTGAGGAGATGGTGAGCAAAAGGAATTCTCCCTAGATACACAATACACATGGCATTCTATTTTATTTTTTTTCAAAATGGAATCAATTTGATTGGACTAACTAAGGTGATGGTTGAGTTGTCTGGGCCGACACATTTGTTTGAGGAGTGGCTTGATTGTGGAGATGATGGATCACGTGAGGTGAAAGTCCATCATTAAGGAAATCATAAGTGGAGGAGGTTTAAGTACAACTTTGAGAATGGGAATTGATTTTCATCAAATAATACATGACAAATGATGATTTTATTTGAGGATGCATCATAGCATTTGTAGCCTCGACGATTTGATGGGTAACCTAGAAAGACAAAAGGTGTGGAACGAGGTTGAAGCTTATTTATTGTAGTGGAAGGAAAAAGAAGATAACATAAGCATCCAAAAACTCGTAAGTGAGAGTAGGATGAATCTTTTTGGTATAGAATTTTCAAAGGGGATTGATAGGCGACAATTTTACTTGGTAAGATGTTAAGGAGATATGTTGCCATTTGTAAAGCATGGTGCCAAAATGAGGGAGGTAGTGAAGCATAAACTAACAATGTGCGAATAATATTGTTAATAGAATGGATTTTTCTTTCGGCTTTTCCATTTTGAGATGAAGTATGAGGGCATGAAAAATGAAAAGAAATTCCATTAGCTTTGCAAAGACTCAAAAAATGACCATTGTCATATTCTCTACCATTGTCACATTGGATATTTTTAATTCCCGTTCAAATTGAGTTTTGATATAGGCTCTAAAGGTAATAAAAGTGGAATAAACTTGAGATTTTTTGGAAATAGTAAAAGTCCATAAAAATTTCAAATAATCATCCAAATAGAGCACATAATATTTATGACCTGCAGAACTCAAAACGGGAGATGTCCATAAATCACTATGCAAAATATCAAATGGCATATAAGTAGAGTTATGAGAATCAACAAATGGAAATTTAACATGTTGACCAAGGGAACAAGAATGACAAACATGAGAGTTTCTAGTTTTATTATATTCTATCAAATTATCTCGCTTAAAGGAGTCTAAAACAGAATCTCCCGGGTGACCTAAATGATCATGCCATAGAGAAGAGGACAAAGCTGCAAAAGTTGAAGGTGAGTTGGCTTGATTTATGCTGGTGGTAATGGGATAAAGCTCGTCCTGACTATTACATCTCATTAGTGTCATCCCTATCTGAAAATCCTTCATAGAAAACCCAAATGGATCAAATTCAATGGAAACTTGGTTATCAGTAGTAAATTTGCAAACTGAAACTAAGTTTTTAATCAAGTTGGGGGCATAAAGAACATTTTTTAACATTAATGGAGGGTGTGCGTGATAAATTAGCACTACCAAAACCATGAATAGGAATAGATTGGTCATTTCCAACAATTATCCCATTATTTTTGCTCAAATTAACATAGGACGAGAGATTACCTAGTGTGGAAGTCATATGAGATGTTGCTCTAGTGTCCATATACCACGACAAGTCTAGTCGAGCAAGACTAAGAGTATAAAGAGCTCGATATTTGTCGGGCTGGGTGTGGTAGCGTTAAATGCTACCTGTTGTGGTCTGGATCCAAGGAGGCTATGCTGTTGTGGCTTTTGAGTTGCATTGGGCCTCGCCCAACTATATGTGGGATATGGACAGGGCGGCGCAATCCAAGGAGCATCTTGCTACCACGGCCACTGCCAAGGAGCATGCCATTACTGTTGTTGTCTGCGGTTGCCATTGCCAGCACCATGCCCTTTGTCGGAGCCGCTACCGCCGCCTCCACGACCATCTTTGCCAGAGTTCTAGCCACTTGAATTTTTGTTGTTTTTCTTGTTGTTTCCCCTATTCCCACGATAATTATTAATATTATTATAATTATTATGATTATAATTACCTTGAGAGGAATTTTGTGATTTATATCATCAACAGAGTTTTGGGAATTTGCAACAAGGACCGTCATAGAAGAAGACGAGCCAGATTCACGAGCGGCCTGTTGAAGAATTGTTGACTCCTCGAGTTCCAATTAGACTTGGCGGTTTCAAATTGCGAAAGGATCATGTTGTTAAATGTATGTTACAAAACCAACATAGGCATCAATTAGTCCTGCAATCATCTTCAAGAGTAAATGAGTATTAGAGACTGAAGCATCAACATTCGCCAATTGATCGACTAGAAGCTTGAGGTGGTTGCAATAGGCTTTAGCCATAGGAAAATCCTCCAAATTCGTGTTTGAGAATTGATTTTCAAGGTGGAAAACCCTCGAGTGTTTGTTGTTTTGGAAAATAGCAGGAATTCTTTTCCAACACTGCTCGACCGAGTCATCTATCACAAGTATTGAATTGAGAATTTCTTGTGATACAGTGGCATACATCCATTGTAACATGACCGCATCAAGACAATGCCAAAGATCGAGATTGTCTGCTTTCTTATCATCTGTTGCCTTCTTAGCCTTATCAAACCATAGGAGGGATGATGTGATCAAGCACGTTATGGACTCATGCTAGAACCTTGAAGAGGGTTGCCCAAGAAATGTATTGGCCTAAATCATTTCCTAACATGATATGATAGAGAGGAGAGGACCTAGTATGATACCATGAAGGAAATGTATTATGTGCCTTTTGCATTGCTTTGTTTGTGTAATATATATTGATAGAAGCTTATGCCAAGGCTATAAACTGAAAACAGTATGAACACACATAATAGCCAAGAGGGGGGTTGAATTGGTTTAAATTTGGCCTTTTAAAAATCTTTAAGGAATCAGAGTAATAAGATCATATCACAATTAAACCAAGAATGCTCCAACCAATTAAACCACTCAGCTCAAGAAACACAATTGAAAAACCTTACACTTGTTGAGTAAGAAAGATTTCACCAAAGTATCACAGATTAAGATAGCAAGAAGATATTAAAGAAAATAATCAACACAAGGAACTTATACTGGTTCACTTCTCACCTTTGAGAAGTTACATCCAGTTTCTTCTAACCAAATTTAGTTAGAGTTCCACTATTCACAATATTATTTTCTTACAAGCTTATTACAAATCACCCTTAATCAAACCTAGATTAAGAACAAAAATCTAATCCCCTTAGACTCGTATTGATTAAGAGATAGAGAACTCTTCTCTACTCTTCCCTCTAGAGAAACATACTATAGACAAGCCTTAAGAATTCTTTTGTAATAGTTACAAACAACCAAAAATTATAAAATGAATTTACAAGCAAAGTTAATGGACAGAGACAATCTGATGATCCAATGAATATGAATGCATATGATTTACTAATCTTGATACAGGTTGAAAAACAAATTTCAGAGCAAACTTTCCAAGAACTTCTTTAAAATCTTGCCCAAGGAGAAATCTTTCAATGCAACATGAAGATTTAGAATTTGTGGGACAAGAACTTAGTAACTCAGAATATTTTTTCTCACTTCAGAAGGCTTTTGAAAATCTATGAAAATTTTGCAGTGTGTTAATCTACCTTTTTCAAAAGACCCAACAACTATTTATAAAAAATTGTTATAACTGAACGTAATCGATTAAATCGTCCATGTAATTGATTAAAACCACTAATGTAATCGATTGTTAACAAGTTCAATCGATTAAAGTGTTCTTGAGATTTCTGGAAAAGATATATAAACAAAGTAATCGATTAAATCGTCATGTAATCGATTAACACATAAAGTTTTATTTCCAAGAACGCGCCAAGTAATCGATTAACACAAATCGTAATCGATCATCATAGGAAGACATTTTTGTGTCTTTGTAAAGTGTAATCGATTACCATATAGTTGTAATCGATTAAAGTATTCACCAAAGCTTAAGTAATAGATTACCATTAGCTGGTAATCGATTAAAACAGAGAAAATATTTTTTTCCAAAACATAAGCTTTGAACACTTTGACTTTTCAATGCAATCATGAATACTTTAAAATCTTTTTCACAAAACATATGTTTTTTGTAAAACCATGAATGCAAGCCAATGAATGATGTTTATGCAATGCAATGGATCATTAGATGAAACTCTTAGACATCTAAAGATTACACATGTCTTCAATTGAATGACATGTAAAAGCTAAAACATCCAAGACTAAGAGCCTCAACATCTTGATCCTCTTCAAGCTCCCCCTGTATCTAACATAAACTAGGCTAGAGTTTAGGAGAGTCTTTGACTGATTTATAGCTAAATCATTGCCTAACATGATATGACAGACATTTACCAAATATAACATATTTTCAATAATTACATATATTCTATCAATTTTCTTATAATCTAATAGTCAAAGACGAGTTATTTGTTGAAATTGTTAAAATAAAAGAAAATGAAGGGTGAAAAAAGAGAATAGCTCTTTTAAAATTATTTTTTAAAGTAACGTGATATCTCATAATATTAAACCCAAATTGGTAATAGATGTCCAAAATTTTCTAGTGACCAAAATATGACTTGAATCCTTCAAAATTGGCCAATGCTTGTGATTCACGAAAATGTATATTTGTCTTAGCGTTCGAAGGATACGTAGATCATTAAAATTCAACTTTTAGATCTCTATATATGCTTCACAAAAGACAACAAGGCCAAAATTAATGAGCAAATATTCAAAAATTAATGGTGATTAGCAATTAAGCGTAAAGAAGCTCATTAATGTAAAGCTCAACAAAAGTTCAGTAATTAAGCACAAGCAAAAACTAATTAAACAAAAACATAAGCCACAAATGAATGCCTAAAAATTGATCTATTATATGCTCTAGTAAAACTAAAGGAAGACAAAAGCATAACAATTTCACAACCACCATTTTTTAAGAAGCCATACTAGGATTTTGAAGGACAAGAGGAATTTTGATTGTGAACTAAATTCTTAAGCCCTTAAAATTGTTTTTAATTATTCATTCTTTCAGTGTTCTATGCCTTAGAGCACCAACTTGTAAATTCATCTTTATAAGATGATACCATTTTTTAGTGTTTATCCTTAACATTTTCTTTGTGAATATGGTTGAAGCCTAAAGAGGGTTTGAGTTAAAGAATACTTGATGGGTTATTGAAGAAGCAGGTTAAAGAATCCTGGTCGAGTGGGTGAGCCTAAAGAGGCTTCAGTAAAAGAATCCACAAAAAGAGTTTTGGTCAGTAAAAAATCCTTTTGGTGAAGGGGCTAGATGTATTATTGGGTTAAATGAATAACTATAAAAACTCTTCTTGTTTTTATCCTTACTTTTGAAGCTTTCATAACTTCTCTCTTTTAAAAAGATAAAGTTTATTAAAAGATTAAGTATCTTTTAATTTTTTAAAAAGTGTTTTTGATTAGTGTTTAAATCCTTGTGCTAAAACAATGTCTTATGTTTTCTTATGGCTAAAATCAATGAAACAAAAGAGGACACTAAACTAAAATAAATAAATTTCTCTCCACTTTATTAATATCCCTGTAGGGGAGTTATCCTAGTAATGTTGTGTTGCACTAGTGCAATGTCATTTGTGAGTGTGTCAATTAGTTTGAGATAAGGGTTTGAACCATTTAAGTCAAAATTTAGATGGCTTCTTGGGTGAACAAGAAGGTCATGTGTGGTAGACCACTTTTGTCTACCTTTAGATTCATCTAATCTACACAATAATATGGTAGACCCTTTGTATCAATTTTTTTTTCTTTCTCCCTCAGTCCCTAGGCCTCAAAACTCCATCAACAATGTATATGGGTCTGCATCTCTATTGGGGACAGCGTGTACCTCAACGACCTCTTTCCCATTGTGGCCAATGAGACCATCTAGGAGCAGATTGTCATCCTCCACACCACCATGAATGGTTGCTCAAATGTTGCCACCTCCCTCACCAATGACAACTACCACTATATTTGAAAAAAAGGACTAATTAAGTTTTTAGTCCCTCAATTCTTTCAAATTCTAAATTTAGTCCCTTAAGAAAAATTTGACAATTTTTAGTTTCGTATATATTTTTCTTGTTCAAAATTAGTTTCAAATATAGAATAAATGAGAGGCAAAAATGGGCAAAATATAAACTAATTTTGACAATAAACTGGGGGGTTAAAAATAAGAAAAAAAAAAGAAAGACTAAAAATATTGACAAAAAAATTAAAGAAGGAACAAAAATAGTTAAAAAATGAAGAATTAAAAATTGAAATCTAAAAAAGTTGAGGGACTAAAAACTTAATTAAACTAAAAAATAATTACACTACCAAATTAACATCCAATAACAAGAAAAGGAAAAGGTTGGGGAAAAAAATGAGACCATCTCATAGGTTGAGGTAACACTATTTTCCTTAAACTCCATTCCCATTAACACATCATAGATAGGTTGGTTCAACGTCTCCGACAAATAAAACGCGAAAACTCTTTGATGTAGCAGATAACCATTCCAAAACGACGACTAACAAACCAATATTCTGCACAAAGTGAACATCATTGAGTAAATAAACAACAAATTATGCCTTCCCAAAATCCCACACGCCATTCTCTTACCTTTCTAGACCCCAACATTGTTCACCAAACTCCCTGCAAAGAAAAAAACGCCTTTAGCAAATTAAGAGAGGGGAGGAGACAACGTTGGGGAATGAGAATAAGGAGTGAAGAATGAAAAAAAAAAAAATATCAGTGTTGCAGTCCAAAATCATCTTTGATGGCAACACATGACGTAGAATTAGCACCGTCGTACCGACGAAAAGAGAAATTTATCAAGTATATTTTATTCCCCAATAAGAAATTGGATTATTGAATAATTTAAAGGTTATTCACAATGGTCCACTATAAATCACTTGAAGTCTATGTCCACCCAAGAAGTTGTCCAAAATTTAAGACATTTGTGTTGTAAAATCTAAGCTAATATAAGTACACTTGAATTTAATGAATAAACATTTTTTTTTTCTGATCATGAAGCACACATATAAACATCTAATCTCTCTTATCAACATTACAAGTTTGATTGCTTGCATGATTAATGTATTGTTCAACCCCTTCAACAGATTTTCATTTAAGATTAATCCTCCCTAGATAATATCAAACGTACAATATACAGACGTTATATGATTTCCCTGAAAAACAATTCATCATTAAAAATATCAAGCTCCAATTCTTATCCTACAAGATTTCAGTTACCAAATAAATTAACCAAACTTGTTAGTTACAACTTTTTTTTATAAAAAAAAATAGTTTAAAAGAAAAAGGTCATGCTAACTGTTTTATGCTGAAAAGAAATGGGGGAAAAAATTCATTCTAACTTTTTTGCATTTTAAACTTTTGATTTTCATCTTCTTGCAATGATGTATGCTGATTTCAATAAAAAGTGTGACGCTATCAGGCTACACATGCACTAGTTAAAAAATTGTTTTTTTTTTTTTTATAATTTAGTCATATTAATTATTTGATGCACTTTTAATAATTCATGCATAGACTTATGCTGAAAAGTATTAATATCTGATTCTAAATATTCTAATTTATAAAATACTCTCTAAAAATAAGGTTGTTACATTCTTTAATCCGTTAACATAGTCCTATACATGCTCTACCAAGCTTTTACACCACAAAAGGAAATAGTGATAAATGTGATTTAGATAGACTAAAAACTGTCGTGTAATTTTTTTATTCAATGAAATTTGGCGACTTGGAAACTTATGTTTATTCATTTTCAAAAAAAATTAAATAAATTAATAAATTCTCGTGAATTATGAGCAAAAACTATCATCTTCATGAGTTGTCGTTTTCCATTTCCACAAACATGATCTACTGGGTAGCCACGCGTTTTCAGTTAAAAAGCTAGTTCATAGAAGTTATAGGAAACAAACCTTATTTCTTTCTCTCTTTTTCAAGGGAATGAGGATGGTGCTAGGGCATTTGGTTAGATATATGTTACTTTGCCAATCTTAGTCTGGGTCATTTTCAACTACCGAATGTTAACACAATTTGGTAATGATTTTTTTTTATCCCTTACCCTAGTTAATTCAATATGCTAACTGCCTCTACTTAAAATAACAGATATATATGACACCCACTAAAGGGAATAAAGGGAGCAAAATGTCCATATAGCTAGGGTTAGCCAGTGGTTGTGAATGAATGGATGAGAATTGCACACACATGGGGGAAGTGATGATGTATGATTGAGGCAGAAATTAAAACTAAATAAACAAAAAAAAATGCTCTTGTTCTCTATAAAGAATTATTATAAATTTACATTAATAACCCTTAGACCCATTAGATTTGTTATAAAGTTGTTGCCAAAAGGCTTGTGCGGCAATAAAGAGCTGCTTGCGTAGTGAACATCTTTCTACACATTGATTCACTCATCTTTTTCAACCTTCTTATGGTCACCAAAATGTGAACGTAAATGCAAATGAAAAAGGGAGAATCGTGTGAATGATATTTGGGAGTTAATGTTAGAGGAATATATATTTGGGTATACTATGACTCATGAATATTACTAGCTTTTTCACTGTGTGGTCCTCGTTTTCGTTCTAAAAATTTTCATGTAGTTTGAAGCTTTATACGATTATGAAATTATTTTTTATGTTAGTGGAAACTAACGATATGGTTTCCTATTGGAACTTTTAAAATTACAAAGATAGGTTGAAATAATTTTAATGAAAATGTGAAAGGACCATATAAGTTTTCGTTGTTATATATTTTTGCTTTAAAATATGTGAAGGAAGAAACTTGGGCTGAAAATTCAAGTCCAGATCTTGCTGTGGTAAAATATATGATAATAATCACGGGACCAAAAAAAAGTATATGATAATAATTAATCAAGTCTTGAAAATCAGTTTTCTCAATTAAGCATATTATTAATACACCTTTCATTGATGGATGATAAAATTATGGTTAAATAAAGTTTAATCGTTAATTAAAAGTTAGATTATTGTTTGACAATTTTTAAAATGAGACTTGTTGGTAAAGAAAGTCTTGAGTTGTTCAAGTGAAAAAAAAGCTTGTGTAAGCTTTTTTTTATGTTTATTCAAGACTTGCTACGACACCTTTGATACTTTCTTGAAAAGTTTGGTTAGTGTGGTCCAACTAAAAGAAGCATGGAATATCTATAGGCATGCAAAAAGTGATATTTTTTTTCATTACATTGTATAGTGATTAGGATATTAATCAACACTCCCTTCGTCTCATAATAATTGCCGTGTAAAAAACATAAGTTTTAAAATAATTATTGTTTTAAATTTTTAATATAACATTAATTATTTTTTTCACTTATATCATTTATAATATTAATGATGAACAATAAAAAAAACTATAAAAAAATTAATAATGATAAAGTTAATTTTGTAAAATTGTTATTCTCTCATCTAATTATTGAGTTTTCTTTGTTTGTGTAAAATAACCTATGATGATAGTTATAATGGAACGGGTGGAGTATATCTAAATTATTATTGTACATCAAATTAATATTCTTTAGAATTTTTAAGGAGAGATGTTCTTAAAACATTTTCTTCTCTTTCTTTTTTACCTTTTATATTTAAACCAATTAGTCAGCAAAAATTCCTATTCATGTTATATTTGTTACTTTTTATCACTTTTGTCATAATGTATTAATTGATTTATTTTTTATGCACAATCTCTAATACTTCAAGAAGATGAAAAATCCACTTTAAAAAAAATAACAAGAATCAGCCAAAATTGAAGAAAAAATCAGTATACGGTGTCTATGTTGCATAATATATGCATATTTATCTGCTGAATAGTATCTAAAATCTTGCTCCTACTAGACTGTTGGATTGCTATTGCATAATCTATTAGTGTGGGCCTTTAAGGTATGTGTGTAGCAATATCTTGTGATTCATACAAACATTGACCACACCACACACTATATATTTGACCAAGCTAGTAAATTGGATACTAGAGCATGGTTGTCCATTCAACTCTAATTTGTTGTTAAATGTTGTTACCTAGGGAATATGTATCTCCAACACATCAAACCAAACATTGCTTTCTTTAACAAACATATCAAACTTAAAGCCACACATTTATGTTCAATAGGGGTCATGCATATCTCATATATAGCACCAATAAATCTAAGCCGTTGAAGTATCATTCCATTGTGTGCCCAACTAATTAATGTGTGCAAGCTTTCTCATGTTTATATAATAAATATCCAGAATCTCGATTTTGCTACACACGTTTCTTCTTTCAAATGGCTTAAGCCATAGACAAGGAATTTGTCTTATGAGACAAAGGATAGGGAGCATGGTACTTGTACTACTAGCTATCTTGGTTCTAATAAGATAGCGTGCAAAGTACAACCGCACGAAAAAAATGGAGAGGCATTTATACTTGAGGCTTTGAAGAACAAGTTGGTTATTGCTTTGCTTGACACAACACAATATCTAGTTGGTATATCAGCCACTTTGAATCCAATTTTTGCGATTACCTTTTAGGTAGTACTGGGGATGTAGCATATATATTTTAATATTTTGGTTACCAAGTTATTGGTACAAGATATTTATTGATTTAATTGATGATTAATCTTCATTAGAGAATTTGATTGATCATCTTTGATAAAGTTTTTTCCTCTCAATTAGTTTTTTCGATTCACAAGGTTCAAACTTAAACTTATTTAAAAAAATCAAATTCAGTATCACTCGAACAAACTATTTATTAGTTTTCAACATATATATGTGGTGGTGATGTGCGAATCCTTAATACAAGGTTCGAAGGATTGCTTGGAACACTAGTCATAATCCAAGATAATTATGTTGTTACACCGTTGAGTTAGTCATAAAATATGCTTGGGTAATTGATATGAGGCTGTTGAGTTATCATTGTCGGTGTAAATGAAAAAAGAAATGATGGAAGATGAATATATGCAAAAGCTGTGTGTTTGACCCGTTTTTCTTTTTGGTAGCTTTATGTGATATGGGTAATATTCATTGATTTTGTCAAAACTTTTGAGGAGAAATTACTATCCAAGTCCATGATAGATAATATGCCAAAGGAACTAGCTGGTTTAATTAATGGTACATGAAAATTTATTACAATTTAAAAATAAACATTTTAATGTTAGCCTAGATTAAGGTTTTAAAAAATGATTCTGATGGATCGTAACTTCAAATTTTTTGGAGTATTCGTTATAACGTGATCATACTTATGGTCACAATCATATTTATGTGCAATTTTTTGCAATATAAAAAAAAATGGCAAAATTGTGATCTTGATTACAATATCAAAAGTTAGACTAGACATTGTTATGGTTAATTGTTAGTCTAGTGGTGAGAGAATTTGAGTAGATACATAAGGACTTAGGTTTGATTTTATGTTTCAATATTACAAATGAAAAAATAGGCACTATGAAAACTTAACCCCTTGGATTTTAAAAGAAAAGGAAAGAGAGGGTAAGATTCTTGTTTAATAAATATTCACTAATTTGATATTTTTAAATAAAAAAGCAACTCGCTTAATTTGAAATATAAAAAAAGGTCCTCTCTCTCTTTTTCTCTAAAACATTCTTTTAAATGGGTTTGCCAAACTTTGACTCGTTTTTATTTCTTCACCAAAAAAAATATATTAGTGGACATTTAATGCGACTTTAAACTTCTAAGAGTATAATAATAGAAAAAAAGCTTAAAACCCATCCATCCTGGGGAAAAGTAAATAAATTGTATAACATACAGTGTACTAGGTACTCATCCCTGCGCCACACTTGTAAAATTTAAAATGAATTTAAACAATACTTAATTATAATCATAAAAGTAATTTAGACAAACACGAACATAATCATAAGCGGGATATGGCTTGGGCTTGGTACCAGTAGGATACTCGAACTTAGTACAGAAATGACTAATGAGTCTTGGGCTAAAGCTTCCTGCACTCCCACTATTGCTTCCTAAGATTTGAATCCTGCACCTTTTGTATTGAGTCCTCCACCTCCTAATTTTTTTAAAATTTCAAACTATACTTTTCATATTATACCTTTTCGGAAAAGGTGTTCCACAGTAGTAAAAAATAGCTTGTAGAATAAATGTTTCATAATAGTAAAAAAAGTAGCTTTACCTTTTCGAAATAGGTGTTCATAACAACAAAAAATAATTTTGTCTTCCGAAATAGGTGTTCCATAACAGTAAAAAATAACTTTCATAATAAGTATTCCATAACAATAAAAAATAATTTTCTAAATAGGTGTTCCATAACAATAAAAAAAATACCTTTTGCCTTTCATAATAGGTGTTCCATAATAATAAAAAATAACTTACATAATGCTTATTCCATAATAGTAAAAAAATAATGGTTGAAAATTAAAAAAAAAAAAACATTTTATGTATTCTAAAAAGCCTATTCTGAAACTCAATCTATGTTCCATAATGGTTATTTCATAAGGCTGCTATATAGATTTTGGAATCCTATCTCTGGAATAATGGTTGAAAAATAAAAAAACAAAAAAACATTCCAAAATTTTCATTTCGAAAGACAAAATACCATGTTTTGGATCGCATTCTTACCTTCAATGGCAACGAGCAAAGGAAGGAGGAGGAGGGAGGATGTTCTAAGGCATCATAATTCATGAGGAGGTCGTGAGGCTGCCATGAAGAAGGCGAAGTCGTGGGAGAAGAAGTTGTCGTCACGAGAGTAGTTCACACGAAGAGGAAGGTGTTAGGGTTGAAGAAGAGTAGTTTGGTATTTTCAAACAAAAATGGGGGTACAACATATACATATTGGAGTGCAATATTCAAATTCCTTGCTTCCCTGTGATGGTCCATTGTATTTCAGAAAGTCCAATCCAAAATACTTTTGTATATTCTGAATTAGACTTTCTAGAATACAATGGGGCATAGCAAGAAACAATGATGGTAGTACAGAAAGCAATATCCTAACTCTTATGTTTGTGCTTTCATGTGTGTTAATTGATTAGTTAGACTTTCGGGGATTCCTATGCTAGATTTTGTTGGATTTTGGGCTGTTTTAGCACTGGTGCTATAAGTTCATCCACTTGTATTAAACTATAGCATGTTACTTCCTAAAATCTCAAATTTGAAATTTCATCATGCACCCCTTTTTAAAAATTGATAATATAATCAAATTTTTTTATGTTTAAAAATAGAGTGAGTTGAGAAACTAAAAGCATATATTGTTAAAGAATTTAATTAAAATATATTGACGGTATAACATAATTTTACATTATCACTCAATCACATATTGATATACAATATATTTATTAATTTTTATGATAATTATTTCAAAAATTATACTTATAATAATTTTAATTAGTTGAAAATGTAAAAGTGAGTGCATCAAATAAAACTCATCATCAAAGAAGTAATTAAAACTTTTTCTCTTCGACAACTCATACACACTCTAACTCTTTCCCTCCTTCCTTCGCTCTTATTCATTTATTTATTTTTCAATCCGGGTTCAATTAATAACTTCATCAATTCTAAACGTTCTTTATCTCATGTTTTTTTCTCAATTATCATGTGGATACTTCAATCCATGTCAACAAAAACTAAAGATCTCCATTCAGTTTGGAATTTCCTACTTCTTCCATGGCGGAAATGAAGGTCTCTATACTTCAAAAGTAACTTGAATCGAGGACACAACTTTTTTAAGATAAGCTCAAATGAAGTAGTGTTGTCAATGTGGAAGTACACAAAGACTAAGGTGAGAGAAACAACTGTCACAAAAATGAGATTTAGCGATTCATTTTATTTAGTTTAATTTTGATTTTAGATTTTCGGTCCATATTGAAAACGAGCCTGTTTTAATCTGACGCAATCAAGCCCAAGGTGTTATGCGAACTCAAGCAGTCTTAAGACTCTAAACCATGCATGTTTAAGGGCATTACTATTGGCCCCTACCAAATTGTTCTCAGTCCCTACCAGCCAAGAGAAAATATCAAACTACCCTTTGCCACCCCCATCCAAACTACTCCCTCCTTCCCTTTTCTTTCTTCATTTAATCATTCTCATCTCCCTCTTTCTCTCTCTTCACTCGTTGTTGAAGGTTATTTTTTTTGTTTTTGTAAATATATGGAATCATGATTCCATTTTTTTGTTGTTGTTAGTTACACGACATAATCACGATTCCATTGTGTAATACATTTGTAATACAATGGAATCAAGATTGAATGTACAATGAAATCATGATTGAATTCACTACAAAGTCTACCTCTAAAGTCACCTCTACCCTAGTTACCAAGTACAGGTGGCTCAGACAGTGATGAATTTAGAGGTAGAGGTTTTTGGGATAGAGGAGAACGTAAATCGGGATTCTATTATTTATTTCCTTTTTATTCAATTTTTTAAAAAACAATACAATGAAATCTTGATTCTATTGTTTAACTTCTTTTTATTACAACGGAATCATGATTTCATTGTGATGAAGGGGGTGCCAACAAAAATAACAACGAAATCTCAATTTCATTGGGATAAAAAAAAACTTAAAAATGGAATTGAGATTTCGTTATAATAAGAAGGGTGCCTAAACAAATAACAATGGAATCGAAATTTCGTGGTGATAAGGGGCTGACAAAAAACATAACAATGAAATTGTGATTTTGTTGCTATGTCTAGAACAAAAAAAAAATATACAACAGAATCATGATTTTATTGTAATAAAGGAAGTGAATTTGGTTACAATTGCAATTTTTCACAATTCTTCACATTAGCAGAAATTGTGGAAAAATATTATTAATGGGACTACAATTACAATTGTGATATGTTTAAGTAAAAAATCTTTATATTGTGACTATAATTGTGGTTATGGAATGCAATTTAAAACATAATCATCATACACATAGAAATTAGAAATAAGAAACATGAAATGAAATGAAATGTGTAATTGAATATAGTGCAAAAATATCAAGTGATATGAATAGACAACAAAACATAAGAAAGAAATTAGTCAGTGAAAAACAAAATTTGACAACAACTAAAAATCAGGACGCAACGGATTCAAACTATATAATAAATATAGGGGACAAAAAAGATTAAAAAAAATGCGTATATTTTATCCTCAAAGTCAAGCAAGCAATGTATTTGTACCCTCTCAAGTCTTAATCCAACATAGGTCGGCCCTTGACTTAAAGTTTTGACTGAATGAACGCACTCAATAATCAATTATATATCCAGAGATTGTCTTTAGAACAATGAAAGGGTCAAAGATCAGTGCCGGCAAATTAAATGGCCTCTTGAAACAAGTCAATGAAGCCAAAACTAATTAGCACTTCTTCAACTCACGGGTCCTACACCTACACAGTACAAACATTCACTGCTAATACTACTTCTCGTGATTTATGTAGAACCTTTCGGCCATTTTGACTTGGTCTTTTTTTATAAAAATCAAATTGTTCACATTTTTTCATGAAGCTATCCTTAAGTGAAAATGCATTAACTAATTAAGTGGAAAAGAGATTATGAGAATAAATCTCAATAATTTTAAATATAATTTTTAAAATAATATAAATTAATAAATTTATTACCACTAATTATATCCCTTAATTTTTCAATGGTCATTAAATCTTTTTATTTATTGATAGAAATTAAAGATAAATATTAAAGAATTACAACAATCCCTGTATCATATTCAACTAGAGTCCCTTAATATGAATCATTGAATCTTCTAATCTATTTCCACTGCAAAAAGTATTAAGGAGAGGAAAAGATGAGGGATCTTGGTGAGATTCACTTATTAGTTTCACATGATATTGTAGTCTTTCTCTCACCTTATTATACCATGTTATTAAAAAAATATTTAAATAAAATAATTAAAAGAGTCTTATATGAAACATCATATTTAATATAATCCATCTGTAAATGCTCATCCAAAGTAATGAGCTAAAGGCAATCCACGTAAATTATGCATATACCACATGTTGTGTCCTTAAATTGGTATAAGTGATTTTTAATTTAGTCATTGTCGTTGGCAGAAGTAATAAAAACGAAATATAGCTGTCTTACACGTATAAAACAAATTGACGTGACAGCGATTTGTGTGATTAAATTGTCATTTTAATTTTTATGCATGACATTTGTTTTATAGTTAGTCATATTGATAGTTGTTTTTAATTTGGTTTTCATTCGATTAAGCTAAACCTCTTGTTTACCAGCTGATTAACCTTTGGTATAAATAATTTTTTTTATCATGATATTAATATGAAACATTCATCAACTTTGACTAATAATTAATCTTTGTTAAAAATTTAATTGATCATTTTAGTAAATTTTTCTCTCAATCAGATATTTTTCATCCAGATAATTCTAATTTAAAACTTTACTTAAGAATCAACTTTAATTTCACCTGAACCAACGACTGATGGTTTTGATACAAATAATTTAACAACATACCAACTAATAACAAATTTTAACTAGTCAATTCATTTAGGTTTTGTTTGGGAGTTAGGAGGGGGAGGGAAGGAAAGAGATTCAAGGGGAAGGGAGGGAAAGGAAATGGAAGAAAATTAAATGAGGGAATTTCCTTCCTCCTTGTTTGGGAGTTAAAAATATATTAAAAGAGAGAAATAGAGAGTTAATAAATTACTTTTATAATTTTGCTCTTACTTCAAAAATTAATATACTCTATATTTTACAAATAAAACTTAATTTTAAATTAAAACAATTATATAATAGTTTGGATAGTAACTTTATTATTTTTCCTTCTAAAAACTCTCAAATTGGGGAATAACAATTTTAATAATTTTGAGGAATTCAGATAAGTTTTAAAAATTCTCAAATCATTTTCCTCGAAAATTAAAACTCCCAAATAAGAAAATATTACTACCCAAATATTTCTCTTTCCTCCCTTCTCCTCTAAAATCCCTCTCCCAAATTTTAGTTTCAAGTTCATACCAAAAAAAAAAAGAGTTTCAAGTGACTTCTGACAGCTCAGTTTACCAACCTGGCGTTTCCGTTATACTGGAAATCATGCATTCACACCTCTTTCATTCTTTGATCTCGTCATGACTCATATCAAACATCATTGAAAAAGAAAAAAGTGCAACAAAATAGATTATTATTATAGGTAAGTTAACACTTTCTTGGCGTGGATTGCAAGAAGGTTGAATATGACAATTTAATTAAGTTGCAAGGTCTATAATTACAGTGAAGTTGACACTTCCTAGGCGTGGTTTAGTAAAAAATGAGTTGTTGAGAGGGATTTTACTGATAGTACTGTCAAGAACCTCACTCTATGGAAAATGACTGTCTACGGTTTGATAGGGGAATATTCGGATGCCTTCAAGGTTGGAATATGCGAAGAAATAGTACACTTGCTGACTTAATGGAAGAAGAGGGAGAATTTTAACTTATATGCCGAAAAACTTATATATGGACTGGAGACAGACAGTCTCTTTTCCAAATAATTGATGTAAGGTGGGAATACTAAATTTTATCTCTCAAGTCAAACAAAATAGAAGAGGTTACATAAGGATTGGTTGCACTGTTGTTGAGACGAATGAACATTGAGTCCTCGAATATGGACATGAATCTACACGCAGATATGCAACCTATTTGTCAAAGTCTAGATCAAAATTTCAACATTTCAAAACATTTCTCCCTGGTGTGTGTGAACATATACATATGAATAAATAAATAGATATCAGCTGAATAGACTAGTATATACTGAACATTAATTAAGAAATCATGCTACTGGGCTTCCAAAAGAACCTTCATAAGTTTTATATTTTCATGAAACATATATAACATAAAATAAATCTCCAGATATATGTTAATTGCAACAAATGCGACGGCTAGGAAATTTGACTTAAGAAAAATTTCAAAGGATTAAAAAAATGGTTGAACTACAACTGAAAAAGCAGAGTCAACTGGGTTTAGTGGTTGGGGAGGAAGTCAGGTAGTCAACATGGAGAAGACTTTTTTTACATATTATAAAGCAAAAGCTAAAAAATGTAGAGCATCAACCGCATGGGTAGTGTTGCAGTTGTTTACAGGGTTCAAAATTAATGAACACCTTAAGGACCCACATTAGACCCTTGAATGTCTAACAACCAGGACTATAACGAGAAAAAGAAATTATATATAGAACAAAATGTAACATGGAAATAAAGCAAACTATACATTGCTTACATAAACATGGTTCATGCCAGCCACACCTAAACCGCTGAATCGTTTGTTATCTGCTTTACTACTTGCCACATCACAAAATTCTCTCAACCGCGGAGGAGAGAAGCAGAAGGTCTAGGATAGCCAGAAGCCTTTCTAGGGGCATCTGAACCACCATCGCCACCATTGGTATGGCTGGGGCCGGAATTGCGTACATGATGCTGTTTATGATCAGCACCTTTTCTCTGCATGTTCTTTGATTCCTGAAGCTGCTCCAATGCTTTTACCACCTCATCCATATTCGGCCTGCACTTAGGCTCTACGGAAATACATTGCATAGCAAGTGCAGCTGCTGCTTGAGCTCGACTCTGTGAATATTGACCTCCGAGACGGGGATCCATCACACGGAAAACTCTTCGTTTATTAGATAGATAAGGCTTGGCCCATTCAACAAGGTTATGCTCTCCAGTTGGCTGGTTCTTGTCTATAGCTCGTCTTCCTGATATCATTTCCAGAAGAACTACTCCAAAACTATATACATCACTCTTGGTAGTGAGATGACCTAGTGAAACAAAAATTATTCAGTGATGTAAAGTAATAGGTAATACTATCTTGTTTGCCCATTAATATGAAAAACTAAAAGCTGCTCAAATCTAGTAAATTCACAAATCACGATACAGCAACAAATTCTGTAACTGGCAATTGAATAAGATAAAAGAATAGACAAATTTTTGCAAAAAAAGTGATACTAGGGGAAACCATGGTAACTGGCATTCGGCAAAATCACAGTTTCAGGGTACTCACTGGTGTAAATGGAAGGATGCTTAAGACTCTTCTGATAGAATAAAGTGTAAACGCCTATTAAGAAAATTTGAGTAACTAGACTAAGAAAGTAGCCACAAAATCTTATTTTATGTGATAACATATTCTATCAACCAAAACAGCATACATCATGAGGATGAAATCTAAGCTAGGAGGACAATTTGACAAAACCATAGTTGATACCTGTTGCTAAATACTCTGGTGCCGCATATCCACGGGTTCCCATGACCCTAGTAGAGACATGGCTTTTATCACCAGTAGGACCATCTCTGGCCAACCCAAAATCAGAAAGTTTAGCATTATAGTTCTGCAAAGCAACATGCAATGAAGCAGGTCAGTAATGAACACTAAATAACCCATATTTTCAACCATAACAGGACATGCTCAGATTGCAATTATGTACATACTGTATCAAGTAGGATATTTGAAGTTTTAAAGTCACGGTATATGACTTTAGGTTCTGTACTATGAAGAAAAGCAAGGCCCTTTGCAGCCCCAAGTGCTATTTTCATTCGCAAACTCCAAGAGAATGGCTGAAAGTAAGAACCTCCTGTATTTATGATGATTTCAGGCAAAATTAATATTAGAACTCAGAGGATTACACTTTAAATTATTATTCTATTACTACTGAGGGAGAATAAAACTTCTTTTAAGGGGAACAAAAAGGAATTAAGAACTATACATTCAACCAAAATAGAAGGTACTAACTTCTGAATAGATGATTTTCCATGCTACCCTTAGGCATAAATTCATAAACCAGAAGCCGATGTTCATCCTCAAAGCAGTATCCTATTAACTTGACAAGGTTAGGATGCAGTAGTTGGCCGAGATAGTTGATTTCAGCCTGAGAGTCAAACAATACAAGAAAAGAAAAACATCAACTATTGCAATCACTTTTTGGGCATTGGTCAAACTTTGGTTTCATAGTCAACAAGTCCATACAGTTCCACTGAAAATCCCCAAAACAAAATAAGACAGGCAGAGCGAAAGAGTATCCATAAATGCTTGCAGTTGCCTAGGATTTTGTTAATATACAATGAATTAAAATTTAAAGCCAAAGCAATAAGCTTCCGTAGAAGAATTCAATTGATACTAACCAACCACTCTCTGTGACCCTGGAGCCCGTCTTGGTTAAGCCTCTTAACAGCAACAATCATTCCTATTCCTGGTTTGGTAGCAGCAAGCGAATGCTCATCAATCCAGCCCTTAAAAACTGAACCAAACCCACCCTCCCCCAAGACACTATCCGGGCAAAAATTTCTTGTGGCTGCTCTTAGCTCATTATAGCTGAAGCTTTTCAAGTTGGAAGATTGCAAGATCTCACCCTCACTCCGAGAAGTGACAGATATGGAGGCTGATGAGCTCCTGCTATTTGAGCTGATGTCATGGCCATTCCTGCTGACACTTCTAGAAGTGATTCCTACATCAATACAAAGAAAAACAAGTTCACAGAGACTCATCACTTGTAATACTAAATTCACATGGAATCCCAAAAGCCCCAAATGATCCTTCTGTTGTCTTAACAGCAATTTCCCTCAGACTGAGATAACACTTTTTTTCTCCAGAAAAATTACCTAGCAGAAAACCTTACTTCTGATTGCAATAGTAGTGCAAAACCATTCAAAGATTTTCCAACCCCATTTTTACTCCCATTCTAAACCAACCCTAAGTGAAAATTTCAAAGGGGTAGAAAAGCTACAATTCACATGAAGACTTAAACCTAAAGTCTACCAATCCAATACGTGGGTCTCTCAAATCAAGCCCCTTTTTTCATGGGACACAGATCACCATATCAGAAAAACCATAGAAGCCTTAACTTGCAAGGATCTCAATCATGTGCTATAGGCTTGGATACACGAACATGCCTTCACAACTATCCATAAAGCTAACAACTTTAAGCCTATCCCATGTTCATTTCCAACCCCAAAAGAAAAATTAGCTCATTCAAGCATTCACAGAGAAGAAAATGAAGATGCAAGCACAAAATAAAAAAAATAAAAGCTGACCTGTATTGGAAGGACTCACAGCCTTAATCCTATTACTCCAGCAAGCACCCATCAACAAAATCACCCCTATGACCAAAATCAAAGGTTAAGCCTTTCAGATGCAACCAAAAACAACAAAGTCTGAAACTTGAAGGGTGATAATGCAAAATTACAAAAATGGAGGCAACAAAACACCCCAGAATAAAAGACTGTTAAACCCACCAGGATGAAGGCAGATCTCAATGATTACGCACTCAGTATCACTAGCTGAAATTTCAGAAACCCTTTTTTCAGATTTCTATGATTTGGAGTTTGATGAGTGGAGAAGGATCGTGGAAGGAAGCACGAAAGGTCAAAAGCGAAACTTTAATCACTTTGTTGATGGAGGCTTTTGTAAAATGATTATTGGTAGCCTTTTTTGGACCCTTTTGCCAAAACCAGAGAAAGTAGAATAGAAGCTTGACTTCACCTTTTACCAGCTTCTCCTCTTTTTGTCTTTTTTCCACCCAACATTAATTAACGGAATATAAACCATAATATAATTATCTGAACATAGAAAAATATAATTACACATATGGAGTACATATATTTCTCAAATAAGTGATATATTATTTTAATAAGAGTTTAATTTTTTATGGTGTGAAACGATTTTATATTATCAAATTATAATTATTATATAAATTATTTTAAAATAATTATTTTAAAAATTAATAAATTTATTATATATTATAAATTATAATTAAATGATTGTGTAAAAAATTACATTATTCGTAGATAAATACTTTTCTCTTTTAATAGTTTAAAAAAATGCTCATGAAATTGATAAACTAAAAATAAATTTTAAATTGTTTGTTGGTGATTGCATCTTACTATAATTATAATGATGATGGTGAAATGATTTATAACTACTCCTTGTTTAAGCTTTGCAATTTTTTGTCAAAAAAAAAAAAAAAGCTTTGTAATTTAAAGTTTAATTTTTACACCATCATTGTGCTTTTGTCGGTCAAGGAGTCGTGTCTTATCATATGAACTACAAGGAGTATTATAATAAGATTTCCATTTTGATATTTCATTTTATTTAAAAATTATTTATTATTTTCATAAACTTCAAATACTTATTTTTTTTAGTATAAAAGTGTAGTTGACTTTAATTCAAATATCCATCATTATGTTTAAATGAAAATGAAAAGTAACAGACAAATGGTAGGTTAGTAGCTAGCCATCAATATGCTAGTTTATTAAATACACATAATTTAGTACTTTTAGAAAATTAGAAACAGTCTCTTTTTTATAATACGTATTTCGAAAATATATCATATAATCAGGTAGGCAATTTTTTTATAATCTCAATTTTGTACTCACAAAATATATTCTAAAAGTATATGATGTAAAAAATTATCTTTCCATCTCAACCAACTTTCAAATGTTTGTATTAGGTTTTCATCACAAAATTAAAAATTTTGATATTATTAGTTTTTATAACTATTTTTTTGTCTATTTTAATAGTCTGAGTTACCGTATATTATATTTTTCTCTTTTCTTTTCATATATCATTCTTTATAGTAAAAAATTTGTAAAAAGAACAAATATTATACATTTTTCAAACAAATACAAAACCTTTACGCCTTTTTCTCTAAAGGATGTGTACCGTACACGTTACAAATCGACACCAAACATGTGTAATAGGAACCAACTATTCTCACTTGACTTTCATTGGATACTTTTTTAAAAATTATGATTGGACTTAAGAGTCAATTTATCATTTTGATTCAAATAGGCAAACTACTACACTATTCTAGTGTAGGATTCCTAAAGTATATCTGTGCACATTCTATATATCAACCCTCACTATATATTAAAACAAAAGAATATTACCTCTGAGAGGTTTAAGGCATTGTGTTAAGAAGTTTAGATCGTCTCAAACTCCTATAAATTAAATTTATAACATCATTGTTGTGTGTAAATTTTATTACACTTCGTTATTCTAGTTAAATCGTTACTAATTTGAATATGAAGCTGTTTTTTATAGGTGGTGTCTTTTATCTATAGTGTCTCATCAGTCATGTCGGAGAGTTGTACTTGTATCATTTTTAGAAAGGAAAATCTCATACTTTGATTCATGTAAACTATACTTATATCAATATTAATAAAAACGCTAGCTGCACCTGAAATTTTGTTCTACGAATAATTCATATTGACATTATAATATTATATCAATATTAAAGTACATTATTATTAATTTATTATATTATTATCTTCGATATTAACCTGAAAAGGATAATGTGTTAAATATTTATGAATATTTGTTTGGTAGGAAAATATTGATGAATATGAATGTAAAAAGATAAATAAATGCACCAGCGCATCGAGTCAAGTCAAACTAGTCTCAATAAAATTATCACATGTTAAAATAATGATAAAAAATTGTATTTTTGTAATACGCAATTACGGACTTGGCCGATTTCAGGACCCTTGCAATTACGGGTTGTTAAAGGTGTTGGGTTTTATAATAGATGATGATCAATTCTATCAAGTGACTAATAATTAACTCACTCATCATAATTAATAATAGAAAGAACAAAAAAAAAATAACTAATTTAAGAAATTTAGTAGTACTGGTAGTATTTTATAGTAACTGTGACGAAAGTAACACTAAAATTCTAAACAATAAATGTTAAATAATAAATGAGATATTTGATCTCAGAATTTTTAAGCCCATCATCAATATTCAATTATGATGACCTTTTCACCTACTACTAGATGGAAAGATAATTTCATGTGTGGGTGAATGTTCAATGGAAGACTCAAATCATGCACATGTGTGTATTCATGTTTCGATGATTACAAACAACTGGGTCCAATGATTAGTGAATGCGTAAGCCATGTTTACTTTAATAAACAATTGTAAGATTTGTGACAAAGATTACTACGAATCTTGGCAAGCAATTCTGCAGTTTAGAAATGATCGTAGTTGGCTACAGCCAACCGCGTCGTATACACCAATCTCGAGTATTTTTACGATTTTAGGTGCCATGTGTGTATTTATACTGTAATATTTAATTTTGTAAGTGATTTAATCAAAATGTTAACGTCAGCAATTCATGGCCCATGAAACAGAAAGAGATTGTACATATTAAATAAATAAAAATGTCATAATAATAATAATAATTTGTTACAAATAAGAGTTATATAAATTGTTATATAATTTTATTTTATGAATAAAATATTTCAAATAAAAATAGCATTAGAATTTTTTTAGAGATAAAATAAATTGGATATATATATATATATGTGTATATATATATATATATAATAATAAGAATGACGAAGTTTCATTTTATATACATATTATATATCCCGTCAAGTGAATAATTGGATAAAAGACAAGTCAGCAAAAGAAAATTGAAAGAAAAGGAATGAAAATGAAGATTCAAAATAATGTAACAATTTGGTGAGCAACTTTTCCGTCTAATGCCATAGAAATTGATAAATACTTGGTATAAAGTAGTCATTATCATGTGAGCGGTCATCAACAATCAATATTCATATTTCACAAAGAATGGTATTCTTTTGAATTGTATGAGTTAAGGACTTGGTGTGAGTTCAATCCGCATAGCACATTTGTTAAGCCTAAATGTGTTTATAAAAGTTTACTAACTTTTGGTATGAAAGTTTTTTTTTATTGATAAATGTTAATTATTAGTATTATTTTGTATGGAGGATTTAATATGAAAATATACAAATACATGTTAAGATAATGAATATAATTATCTGGACCTTGAGTCCTTGGAAGTTTTGTTTGCATTACATTAGTCATGTTAGACACTGCCTAAGGGATAAGGGAATACTAATTTGGGTAAAAGTATTTTAACCTAAGGAATTATGCTTAATCTAATATGATAGATTGTTGCTACATAAGATTAAGACGAAAGGATTCATACGCTAGTTTTCTCTAGGTTATTGTTTCTTTTTGTCTATGTGATTTCTGTCTTGATTTACATTACTTCCACTCACATTCTTTAATTGCTCAAACAATCCAAATTGATATAAATTGGTAATTGTCACAATTCATTGTGAAATGTACACTCTGACTCTACTCTCCATTTTTATGCGGTAAACTAAAGAAATATATAAGCAATTGAGTGACCCACAACCTTTCTTAATCTTAGAGTGTATTTGGATTAATGTTAAAGAACTTTTAAACGTTCGTTTATGCTAAGACACCAAAAGTAAAAGTAACTCTTCTGTTACTTTTGAAAAAAGGTCAGTTTCATTTAACATAATTGGTTCTTAAACACGCACTTAAACATTATTTTTATTCCCTTCCTCCTCTTATTCCTTTATTAAATATTTCATTTTGTTTTCTTTTACAATAATTTTCCCAACCAACCTTTTTGGTGTTTTTACCAAAAGTGTTTTATTCTTTTCTATTCATTCTTATATTTGGGATATGAAAGTTTCTATGTTACTCCTACTAATTTGGGATTTTTTTGATACCGTTACTTTTTAGCCAATTAAATTACATGTCAATTTCTCATTAATTTTTTTAATTAGTCATTGATTATTGTTTAGAAAAAATTAAAATTGTAACTTTTACATTAGAAAATTTATTAAAGATAACTTTAGAAGTCCAAACTCTAAAATATATTTAGTTACTTTCTAACACTTTTTATCTTAAATTTGTTTTATCTTCCTCCACCGTGTGTATTTGCTTCTTCATTCTAACCAAGTTTTTGAAAGTTTTTATCGACATATTCATTTTGCTTTTCACAAAACAATAAATTCAAAATGTGCTTATGGAGATATGGTCCTATGCTAGGAATCATTTATCTTACTGTTGTGTTGGTACAGGTCGACTGGCTACCTGAATTTTTGCTTTTGTAAGTTTTGCTTTATTTTTTTATTGTTATAGTAACACTTTACTATTATTTGTAATTTCTTTACTTTAGACTGTTATTATATTATTAATGCAGAAACATTTTTTTTCTTAAAATTATAATGTTAGTTTACAACTATATTTATATTTTATTAGTATTATTTATAGTCATTATCAATACTATTTATAATTACTTCAAATTTGGTTAAATATTATAATATTAATATATAAATATATTTATATTAATTAACATTTTATTATCATTTATCTATCTTTAAGATATTTTAAATATTTAGTATAATGTTTTTCCCGGTTATTAAGACATAACTATTTTGCTATTCTAGATAACTAAATTTTAAGATTATTTTAACCTTAACATGAATTTGATTTTTGTAGTTTTAATTTTCATACATTATACAATGAAGTTGTTGTATTTTGATTTGAATATTTTTTTATATTTTTCTTGTCAATTTTTAAAATATTTTATCTTTAAGTAATACTTCAAAATGTTTCATTTTTATAAT
>PYAF01003195.1:521661-549208 GCA_007407185.1 Glycine tomentella
AATCCATTGTTTGTGTTATTTTTATTTACTTTATATTTATTTGAATACTACAACATTAATATATATAATTTTTTGTATTATAAATACTAATTAAAATTATTTTTGTTATTTTGATTATGCTAATGATATTTTAAATATTTATCATAATAGGTATTGTTTTACCATCAGTTTTAATAATTCTATAGATGAAAGTTCTTACCGACATCTTATAATTCATTGTACCCATCTATTGACCATCTTAAGAAAAAAAAATTAGCCAAAAAAGCAAGCATTGCTATTCTTACCTAATTACCTTAATCTTACTATTGTAGTGTACCAATACATTGCTTAAAAGTCAAAATGTGCTTTTTTGCTTCAGTTTGTCCTTGATTTTTAACTATTACAGGGAATCCTTATCTTTCTTCAAAAAGACTTCTTTAGACTTGACACATATTCCCACAGGCAAATAACCTTTCAATCATCTTAAGATTTAGTGCATGTTTCCCAACCTTAAATTTGTAAACTGAATTTGTAAAGGTAATTCAAATTTTGTTTCTATAAAATTGAATTTTCAACCAAGATTTTCATGTACAAACGTATTGTTTGAGGTAATAAAATATGTCACTCAAATGAATTTACTCTTTAATCTAAATTTGAAGCATCAAACAAAAAAACAATAATCTTAGACCCCGTTCGAGAGAGAAGAGAATAAAAGAGGAGTAAAAAATAACATAAAGGAAAAAATACGTATTAACTTTAGAGTGATAGATCCTTTTGAGTCTCTTTTATAAACTTATTTTTAAAATGAGTTTGTTCTAAAATATATTACTGACATAGATTTGCTTTTGACCAAGAAATAGGTGAATTAGCAATTTTGACTTGTTGTTTCATTTCCACATAATTTTTTATTTTAAAAAATTAAGGAAAATGAGAATGTGATTTCCATGTAAACCAGCAATTGCAAATTGCGTTTTCAACATTGCTAATTTCGTTAATAAAGTTGTAGTTGTTAGACACAATGATGATTAATATCGAATTAATGATGCACTATAAAACAACAAAAATGAAATGAATAGCTCCTTGAGGTAATACGAAGAATCCACCAACTAAGGATGGTCATGCACCACCACCTATAGAATCAAGAAAGAGCTCTTAGTCAGTCAAGCATCTAGTGAGAGAAAGCTAGTGAGAGAGAGTCTGCTAGGGTTTGGGTTTTTCCTTCCCCTTGGGAGCTTCCCTGTAGCTTTGCTACCGGTGCAAGGACTAATCCAAGCCTCTTGGTGCGTCGGTGATCTCTTTTCCCTTGTGAGGATGCTTGGCTGTATGTCCGAATGTTCGGGTGAGGTGAGAAGCTTTTCGGTGTAGGTGGAGTTGCACTGTAGATAGCCTTGGATTAGTGGCTTTTGGGTGTCGGTTCCGCTTACGAAAGAAGGAGTCACAAAGTCGTTGAGTGGAGAGGGCGGTGCAAAGCTGTATCCGGAGCTGACACGTGGCTTTGTTGTCGGCCACTCTCCTCCTTTAGCGCCTTGGTTCCTCCCGTAGTGTCTCATTGGTGTATCTCCTTATCAGAAGGCACTTAAGGTTCCGTTTTCTGTCGAGGGCTTGCGGCCACAAAGTGGTAATCATCCGGCCGGCGGGGCCGAGCCCTAAAGGTGGTGGGCCATGGTAGCACAGCGGCTCAGGTTCCCTTCAGACAGATTATGTGAGGGGTCGTGCGAAGTGATTTCTAGAAGGTTCCAGAAGGGAGCTCGGCTGGGGTTTTCATCGCGACTCAGAGAGGCACCTATAGTGCGGGGCGCTGCTGCGATTGAGTTAGGGGTTGTGTTGGCCAGACTCAGGAGAAGTCCTTCATCCATCCTCAGCCTCCGTTGATTCCGGTGCGGCGGCGCTAGGGTTCCTGCTCGGGGTTTTGACGAAGGAGAAGATTTCGTGGCCAGAGGTGCTTCCCGTCTCCTGTGGGCTGGGCTTAGTCGAAGGCTGAGCTTGCTGGGAAAGCGGAATCGTGTCGCGAGCTTGAAGCAGAAGTCGTCCGAAGATTTCTTTATTTCTTTTGTTTGGCTATTCTGTTTTGCTTGTTGGCGCGATTGTTTTGTAGCCATTGTGGCTTCTCTTGTAATAGCTTAGGGTTTTATTTTGCTTTATCGTCTGTGTATTCTGTGACATCCTTGTAAAAGCATATACCTGTATCTATTTGGTCTTTTCTACTTAAGGAACGGAGATCCTGGACCGTTTCCTTTGGGGTTTGTTTGCAGGTTGGGGTTCCTCTCTCGAGTTCTGGCCACTGGGGCTGTTATCTTCGTGGTAGGGGGGTTAAGCAGAACCATCTTCTGGGCTTTCAATGTCCTGTGTTTGGTGACATGGGAAAGTCTAAAAAGAAGACAGTGGGGGTTGTCTGCTGCTCGGGCCTCAAAGGTGAATTTCAATCCGACAGGGTCTTCTTCTCATGACTCTATTGAAACACCCAGTCCGACAGTGTTCCAGATCATTGACCGTTTGCCCTGTCCTGGGGATGGAAGCATAAGGGTTGACGAGACTGTGAAGGAAAAGGTTAATGACCCTTTGACAGAAGAAGGGATAGTCACGACTTCAATGCTCCAAGTTCCTGGGGTTCTTGCCTTCAAGGGTCAAGAAGATGGTGTTCTAAGCTCTAAACCTGCAGTTATGGTTGATAAGAAGGGATTGGAGGAGGGAGCATCAAATGCTGATAGGGGTGCTAATGTGCCCGACAAAGGTCTTCAAACTGACTCCTCTTCTAGTGTAGAGGGGTCCATATCCCTGGGCACAAAAGACACAATTGTGGCTCAATCAGTGGAAGGTGGTGCTGAGCCGGGTGATGGAGAAGGTAGCAAAAAGGAGGAGAAAAAATGGGCAAATCTGTTTAAGGACAAGAGGCAGCCTTCCAAAGGCCTTGTCCTTGAACCGGTAGCTGTGGATAATCCAAACTTTGTCTGGCTAGAAGAAGAAGATATCCAACCCCTTGGCAAGACTTGGGGTTTTGCCCTTATTGGGTATATGGCAGGAAGATTTCTGGGGAAAAAAGCCCTGCTGCAATGCTGCCAGAAATGGGGAGTGGAGTTTCATTACTCAAACCATGACAGTGGATGGTTAATCTTTAGATTTCGAAATGAGGAGGATAGGGACTCAGTGCTAGCCAATGGTCCCTACTTTATTTTTCAGAGACCCCTCTTGTTAAAGGTTATGCCTGACCTCTTCGATTTTGGAGATGAGGAACTCAGCAAATTCCCGGTCAGGGTAAAGCTAAAGAACTTGCCCCTGGAATTGTGGAATGCTTCGGCTCTAGCGAAAATCTTATCAAGAGTCGGTACCCCAATACGCACAGATCAGCTGACGGCTTCTAGAGGATCACTCTCATTTGCCCGAGCTCTAGTAGAAGTGGATGCCTCCAAGGAGTTGGTTAAGGAGGTGTTGGTGAAAACAGCAACTGGAAAATCCTTCCTGCAGCATATAGTATTTGAAACAATTCCTGTTTTCTGCAATGTCTGCAAGACAATAGGGCATAACTCAAAGAGCTGCAAGGCTATGCAAAATCCTTCTAAGGAAAATAATGAGCTTCGGGTTCAGGGGGGCCAACCTGGGTTTAGAAAGAATAATAAGGGTGACTCGATCAGGTTACAGGGTAATCAACTGAACCAGAAGGAAATTGATCAAGCAGGAACAAGCAAACCGATCCCCAGGCAATCAGGGGCTACGGCCAAAACCTCTAATCAGCCTACTTCCATTAAGTCAAGGCCTTTGGATGGGGGAACCTCTAACCATCTCTCCCATCAGAAGCCTATATCTAACATGGGAGACAAAAGAAGTGAGGGGAAAAAAGCTCTGGGTGATAATTTACCCCTAGTTGAGGATTGCACGGATGATAGTAGTGATGCAGATGCAGAGAGAGAGATCAGCACAGGATATGCTTCCTCTGATGATCAATCAGAAGGAGAATGGGAACTGGCCACTAAGAAGAAGAAGAAGAAAGCAGCTTCTAACGTTGGACCAGTTTCTAAGGCCCAACAGAAGATGCAGCATAAGACAGCTAAGGCTGGCAATGAGAAAATGGGAAAATCTGTCACTCCTTTTGAAGGGAAGGTCTCTTCTCGGATAAAGCGATGATTTTCTTGTCTTGGAATATTAGGGGTTTTAATGCCCCTTTTAAGCACCGGGCAGTGCAGAGATTTCTTAAGGAGAAAGAAGTGGACGTGGTGGCCTTGCTAGAAACCAAGCTGAATGAAGGTTCTCTAAATGGCCTAATGGAAAGAAGATTTAAAGGATGGTCTTCTGGTCATAACTTTAATCTCATTGGTGTTGGTAGGATCCTCCTGCTTTGGAGAAAAGATAGAGTGGACATTACGGATTTGGTGGTTACGCCCCAATTAATCCACTGTAATTTTGCTTCAAAAATTACTACTGACCAAGGAGCAGTTTCTTTTGCGTATGGTCTCCATTCAATTTCTGAAAGAAGAGACATGTGGAGTTCTTTGGAGCAGGTTGCTAATGACGTAACAGGTCCCTGGCTGGTTTTAGGGGACTTCAATTCTGTGTTGAAGCCGGAGGACAAGAAAAATGGCTCAGCTGTCACAGATTATGAGACCAGTGATTTTAATAAGTGCTGCTCAGAGGTGGGGCTCCAACAGTTGAGGACAGTGGGGAGCCTATACACTTGGACCAATGGCCGTACTTGGTCTAGGATTGACAGAGTCCTGTGCAATTTGCAGTGGATATCTGCCTTCAGCTCTTCGTTTGCAACAGTGGAGGATTTCATCTCTGTGTCTGATCATGCTCCAGTGCTTGTTAATCTGAATCCCTCCCTTTCTTGTGGCAAATCTATCTTCAGATTTAACAATGCGGTAGCTAATTCCAGGGATTTTATTCGCGTAGTGGAGTCAATTTGGACTATTGACATGCATGGTTGCAAAATGTACCAAATTTGTAAGAAGCTTAAGATGCTTAAGCCAGCCTTGAAGGAGCTTTACAAGAAGGACTTTGGTGACGTGGAGAGAAAAATAGATGAAATTGAATCTGATTATCTGAAGGACCTGATCCAAGCTCAGCAAACGCCAAATGATCACAACCTGCTGGTTAAGATAGCTGCTGCCCGGGCTAGAATTCATGAGCTCAGGTTAGCTGAGTCCCGCAAGATAGCTCAGTTAACTAAAAACAAGTACTTGGTGGAGGCTGATCGGAATTCCAGCTTCTTCTATTCTCTCATCAGTAGAGAGAGGAATGCTAAGCTTATTCCAGTTATTTTTAGAGAGGATGGCAGCAGAACCTGTTCGCAGCAGGAAATAGGTGCAGAATTTGTGAATTATTTTACATCTTTGCTCGGGACTTCGCTTGGCACGAATCTCCCTTCCTTGGAAGACAGCCTGCAAGGCAATAAGGTGCCTGCAGAATTATTCCCTGATTTGGTCAGATTACCTACAGCTCAGGAGGTTACTTGTATTGTCAACCAGATGAATATTAATAAATCCCCCGGGCCGGATGGATTTAATGTTTGCTTCTTCAAAAAGGCATGGCCTGTTATAGGCAGTGATGTTATTGCAGCAGTGCAAGAGTTCTTCAGCTCTGGCAGATTGCTCAAGCAAGTTAATCATGCTATCATAGCTTTAATTCCTAAGATAGCCAATGCTTCCCAGGTCACTCAGTTCCGCCCCATCTCTTGCTGCAATTTAATTTATAAGATAATAGCCAAGGTTATTGCTAACAGATTGAGACCAGCCCTTGATTTCATTATCGACCCAGCTCAAGTGGCGTTTGTGAAAACTAGGAATATGGCTGATAACATATTCCTGGTTCAGGAGCTTGTTAGAAAGTATTCTCGCAAGAGAAATTCTATGCTTAATATTGATCTCCACAAAGCATACAACTTTATATCTTGGGACTTCTTGAACTACATGCTCAAGGCCTTGGGTTTTCCGGCTCAATTTGTAGGCTGGATCATGGAGTGTGTCTCCACCACTTCGTATAGTATTGCTGTTAATGGAAAGATTTTTGGACACTTTGCGGGCAAGAGGGGTATCAGACAGGGAGACCCTTTATCTCCCTACCTGTTTGTCATTTGCTTGGAGTTCTTGTCAAGAGACCTCAATGGGTTGAAGAGCAACTTGGTGTATAATTTCCACCCTAGTTGTGCCCCCCTTAACTTAACCCACTTGGCGTTTGCGGATGACTTGTTACTCTTCTCTCGTGGGGACTTTTCTTCTGTAGCTACCATTTTCAATAAGTTGGTTAAATTCTGCAGCAGCTCCGGCTTATCTATTAGTCATAGCAAATCTGCCATCTTCACTTCCGGAGTAGATGCTGTTACTAAGGCTGCTCTGTTTGCTCTTACTGGTTTTTGCTCTGGTAGCTTCCCTATTTGTTACCTTGGCATTCCTTTGATGGCTTCCAGGCTGAATGTGTGCCATTATTCTCCGCTTCTCAACAGGATTGGAGGGCTGGTGCAGAGTTAGCACTCCAAAAATCTGTCCTATGCAGGAAGGCTGGAATTGCTCAGAGGGGTAATTGGTGGAATAGTTAATTTTTGGTTGGCGCCTTTTCCCCTTCCGTTGACGGTTATTGATAGAATAGAAGCCTTTTGTCGTAATTTTCTGTGGGGCAAAGGTGGTTTAGGGAGGAAGAAACCTCTTGTTGGCTGGAAAGTGGTTTGTGCCCCCAAAAAAGAAGGGGGACTTGGGCTGCATGATTTAAAAGTCTGGAATAAGGCTCTCCTAACTAGGGTGCTTTGGGACTTTGCTTCCAATAAGGAATCTCTTTGGGTGAAATGGGTCAACCATTTTTATTTCAAGGGAGGCTCGGTTTGGAGCTATAATTCATCTAATTCTGATTCGGCTCTGTTGAAAAGGTTGTGCAGCATCAAGGAAGGGCTGGTTTTAGAGGAGGGAAGCCCGGAGTTGGCCTTCTCACTTATGCATTCTTGGATTCAGCAGGGTAGCTTCAAGGCTGAAACTGCCTATGATTTTTTTAGGACGTCTCAACCTAATAAGATATGGGCTAAGTTCGTTTGGAATCCAGCTAATCCCCAGAAGGAGTCGTTCACTCTTTGGCTGGTAGCATCTCATAAGCTTCTCACGTTAGATCGTGCTCCCTTTCTTGAAAAGGGCTCTCTTTGTTGCTTTTGCAGACAGCATCCAGAATCTTCAGATCACCTTTTTTTCAGATGTTGTATCACTCTAAAGGTCTGGATGGAAATCAGGCACTGGGCCCACTATCCTAGGAATAATATTTCTCTTCAAGGAGTGTTGAATGCCTTAGTGCATCAGAGGGCAGTTTCAGGCATCCGAGGGAAGTTCCGCTGTGTTGCCTTGGCTACCACTATCTTCTGCATTTGGAGCTGCAGGAATAGCATCCTTTTTTATAACCATTCGTTTGTGCTAGCTGATCTGGTTGATAGGATTAAATTTAGGACGATGAGATTTGCTCACCTGACTCACTTGTACTAGCAAATGTATTTTTGCTTTTTGTTTTCCAGGTAGTTTCTGGTGTTGTACATTTGCTTTTTGAGCAAGTGATGTTCTAGTTGGCCGCTCTCAGCTTTTGTTTGACCAGGGGATGCCCTGTGTATTTGTACATCATTTTTTGGTTAATATATATTTTTACATATTTTCCAAAAAAAAAAAAAGAAAGAGCTCCTGGTCAGAGCTCTCAGTCAGTCACAACTTAGAGAGATGTTAGAGAGAGAGTCTGCTAGGGTTTCTGGCTTCCCCTCCCTTGGGTGCATCCCTATAGTCTCGACTATCGGAGGAAGATGGTGGAAATCCCGTAGTGCTCTTGGTAGTCACTAGCTTTCGGGTTGTGTAGTGCTGAAAGGACTTTCGTTTAGTGGTTGTTTCTTCTCTTGTTGTCCGTTGATTTCCCTTAGTGGAGTGGGCGGTGCAATCAGTGTTTTGGTACTTGACACATAGGATTTGGGCGGTGGCTTTGTCGATTCCCACTTCAGACTTCCACTTCAGCTTTTTAGAGTCACTTTAGCATTTTCCTTTTTCGGTTTGCAAGAGTGCAATATAGGAGTCAGTAAGGTGCGGGATTGCCCTCCCTGGGTCGCGGCCATTTAGGCTCGTCATCTTGGAGGCGGTGAGTTCCGAAGAAGTTAAGGTGACGTCGACAAACAAAACCCATAAGCTAGGGCAAAGTGGGTTTCATTTTCTTTGCTCGTTTCGGCATCAAGGTTCGTGTGCGACAAAAACCCAGCAATTGAGGATTCTCTTTTCAACATTTCATCTCTTCGATTGCTGTTGGGTTAGTGGGTGCTGTTGGAAAGCTGTATTTGGAGCCGTCCTTGCTTTGAGGAGTGTTGTTGTTGATGTTTATGTAATTTTGCTGTTGTAATCTTGTATTTTGATTATCACATTGTCTGTGTATTCTGTGATTCTGTTGTAACCAGTTGTAAGTTGTGCATTGTTTGGTCTCTTCATCTTCTTAAGGAGCAGCAGTCCTGGACTGCTCCTTGCTGGGGTTGTTGGCTGTTTTCTTGCAGGTACCCTCTCAGTTTCTATCCTCCACCATGGCTCTGTAATTGTTCCCATGGGGAAAGGCAAGAAAAAGTTAGGGAAAAGGGCCGAAATGCCTAGTACTCCGGTTGGGGTAGGGGAGGAAACCTCCCATGACTCTATTGAATATCCAGATTTTGGTGCCCAGAACATGTTTGACAATATGCCTGAACGAGTTCCAAAGGCTAGTGTCGGGTCAGGTGTTGACAAGGAGGTAGGGAAAGCTAATCCTCAGGGAAGTCAGCCCGAAAGTGGTTCCAAATCTCCCATCCTTTCGAGTGCTTCTCAAACCTTGGGGGATGAAGACACGCAATCCTTTACATTGGAGGAAGTGAGTGAGTCGGATGATGATGCTGTTGTCTCTAAGGGGAGTGACAAGGGGACTAATGGAGGTGATGTTGGTCAGGACCGACAGGACAATTCCAAGCCCTCATGGTCTAGCTTGTTCAAGAATAGTAGAGCTCCATCGGAAAGGCACATTTTGGGCAAAATTCCAGAATGTATTGATCAGAAATTCCATCTTTCTGAAGATGATTGTGTTCCCCTTCAGCAGGTTTGCGGGCATAGCCTCATAGGATATGTGGCTGGTAGGTTCCCTTGTAAGAAAGCTCTGCTGGAGGTGTGCAACAAATGGGGAACACCCTACCATTACTCTGTTCACCCTAGTGGCTGGCTTATCTTCAGGTTTGATAATGAGGAGAGTCTTGAGAAGGTATTGTACGATGGTCCCTATTATGTGTTCAATAGGCCGCTGTTTTTGCAAAAAATGCCAGAGTTCTTTGATTTTTGGAATGAGGAGATTTGCAAAATTCCAGTTTGGGTGAAATTAGTCAATTTGCCTCTGCAGCTTTAGTCTCCCACAGCCCTTAGCAAAATTTTGTCCCCTGTTGGTAAGCCCATTAGGACAGACAAAATGACGGCTGAGTTTGGATCCTATGCTTTTGCTCGGGTGTTGGTGGAAGTTGACATCTCAAAGGATTTAGTCAGCCAGGTAGAATTTTTTCTACCAAATGGGAAACTCCTTGTCCAAAAAATAGTTTATGAGAATCTACCTAGATATTCTACAAGTTGCAATAGGATAGGCCATGAAGTTAATGGTTGTAGATTGGCCCCTCATAATCAAGGTGTGAAGAAGAAGACAGTTGTGGTTGCTGGAAAAGAAGCTGTGGATTCTAAGGCTGCTTTTGTTGGTATCTCGGAGCCTGATGATTATGCTGCTCCTCTCTATCAGAATGTAGAGGATGTTGTTGCCCCTCATCCCTTTAATTTAGATGAACACCATGGTGTTAAAGAAGCCCCAAAGGAGATTAATAAGGAAAGTGCGGTTTCTGTTGCCAGGGCAAATGACCAGCACATTTCATTGGAGGATAGCTCTCAGGAATTTCAAGCTCAGGAGAATCCAGATGAGGATGATGGGTTCATTATGAAGACAGCTAAGCACAAGAAGAAAAAGAACTTGCAAGCTGATTCTTCCAAGCCCAACGTGAAGCAACACAAGAAACAAATGGAGAAGAGAAGTCATCTTTCCAAATTTGTTGCGGAGGGAACTTCCCACAAAACATCATGATTTTCTCAGCTTGGAATATCAGGGGCTTTAAGATGCCCTTTAAGCACCATGAGGTGTAGAGTTTTATGAGGGACAAATACATAGATGTTGCTGGCCTTTTAGAAACTAAGTTGGATGATTATTCTGTGCAAAAATTAGTTCATAGAAAATTTGGTGGCTGGGATTTTGCCCATAATTTCCAGCAGTGCAGAGGGGGTAGGATTTTGTTATTATGGAGGAAGGATAGAGTGAAGGTGGAGGTGCTGCAAGTTTCAGCTCAATCTATTGATTGTAAAGTCACTTGTAAAATCTCTGGGGACAGTGTGTGGATATCTTGGGTCTATGGACTGCATTCTATATTTGACCGTAGGCTTCTGTGGGACTCTCTTCAGAATTTCGCAACCCAGGTTGGTGGCCCTTGGTCAATTTTGGGGGACTTTAACAGCGTTCTTAGTCCAGATGACAGGATCAAGGGGTCAGCTGTTACAGATTATGAAATGGATGACTTTAAGCATTGTTGTTCCGAATTGGGGCTTAACCAATTGAGGACCAGTGGTAACTCCTTTACCTGGACTAATGGCTACACTTAGAGTCGGATTGACAAAGCTTTGTGTAACGTGGCTTGGCTGGAGAAGTTCAGTTTCTCTTATGTGAGTGTCTCCAATTTCAATTCGTGCTCTGATCATGCAGCCTTAGTGGTTTACATGGATAGTATCATTCGTAGGGGCAACTCTATTTTTCGGTTCAATAATGTTGTGGCAGATAGTGAAGATTTCTTGAGGGCTGTTTCAGCCATTTGGTCAAGTGATGTTAGGGGCTGCAAGATGTTCCAAGTCTGCCGTAAGCTCAAAATGCTGAAACCTGTTATGAAGGGTATTTATAAGAAGAATTTCTCTGGTTTATTTGACCGCATAGAGAAAGCTGAGGATGCCTACAATGCGTCTCTATTGCAGGCTAGAGATTCGGCCTATAACCAGAATATTATTTTGAAGATAGCTAAAGAAAGGGCTGCTGTTTTTGACCTCCGGCTAGCTGAATCCCGAAAGCTGGCCCAGCTTTCTAAGAACAAGTTCTTGGTGGCTGCTGATAGGAACTCTAAGTTCTTCTATTCTATCATTAACAAGGAGAGGAATTTCAGGTTTATTCCAGCAATTCAGATGGATGATGGTGGCTGTACAACTTCTCAGGAAGGCATTGGTGCAGCTTTTGTGGACTATTTCTCGGGCCTCCTGGGTCATTCCTCTCCTTGTGACCTCCCTTCCTTGGCTGTTTGTCACAATGGTGCTCAGATTCCCACTGATTGTCATGAGGCTCTGTTGAGGCAGGTTTCTCATGATGAGGTCTGGAAAATAGTTTCCCACATGGACAATAACAAGTCTCCCGGGCCAGATGGTTATAATGCCTTCTTTTTCAAAAAAGCTTGGCCTATTATTGGTAATGATATTGTTGCGGCTGTTAAAGAATTCTTCGAGTCAGGGAAGCTTCTGAAGCAACTGAACCATGCTATTATTGCCCTTATTCCCAAAAGTGAGGGCGCCAGCAAAGTGACTCAGTTCAGGCCTATTTCTTGCTGCAATATTCTGTACAAGAATGTTTCTAAGGTGCTGGCTAATAGGTGTTGCCGATGCTGGCTGATTTCATTGATCCAGCCCAAGCTGCTTTTATCAAGGCGAGAAGCATAGCGGATAATGTCTTTCTAGTCCAGGAGCTTATTAGAAAGTATGCTAGGAAGAGGAATTCTCCTAGATGTATGCTGAATGTGGACTTACACAAGGCCTACGACTCCATTTCTTGTCCTTTTCTCTGGTGGATGCTGGACAACTTGGGTTTCCCGGCAGTTTTCTGTAACTGGATAATGGAGTGTGTTACTACCACCTCTTTCAGTGTGGCAGTTAATGGCAGTATCTACGGGCACTTTAAGGGGAAAAGAGGGTTGAGGCAGGGTGATCCTATCTCCCCTTATTTGTTTGTTATTTGCATGGAGTATCTATCCAGAGACCTCAAGAGCCTCAAGGACAATATCTTATTCAATTACCATCCAAGTTGTGCTGTTGTTGACATCACCCACCTAGCTTTCGCGGACGACATAGTTCTTTTTGCTAGGGGTGACTACCCATCCGTGGCTTCCATTTATGGTAAACTGGACAAGTTCTGTAGAGTTTTCGGTTTGACCATTAGTCATGATAAATCAGCCATCTTCACATTCGGAGTTGATAATGATTCTTTGGCCGAGCTTCTTGAGCTAACTGGTTTTCAGCAGGGGTCTTTCCCAGTTAGATATCTGGGAATTCCTTTGTTGGCCTCAAGGTTGAATGTTTGTCACTATGCTCCTCTTCTCAGCCGCATTGGGAGTCATATTCAGAGCTGGCACCGAAAGTCCCTTTCCTATGCTGGGAGGCTTGAGCTTATCAGAGGTGTTGTGGGGGGAATGCTCAATTTCTGGATGGGGCTTTTCCCTTTGCCGGCGGCTGTTATTGATAGAGTTGATGGGCTTTGCAGGAACTTCCTCTGGGATAAACAGGGGCTGGGTCGAAAGAAGCCGCTTATCGCTTGGAGCATTGTCTGTTCCCCTAAGGAGGAAGGGGGTCTCGGCCTCCATAATCTTAGGCATTGGAATCATGCTCTCCTTTCTAGAATTCTATGGGACATCTCGGCTTCCAAAGAATCCCTTTGGATTCGGTGGGTTCACCACATTTATCTCAAGGGAACTTCTGTTTGGCAGTATAATTGTTCCACAACTAACTCTGCTCTTATTAAGAGACTGTTCCACATTAGGGACTTTCTAGTGCTGAAAGCTGGCAGCATTGATAGTGCTGAGGACGTGCTGACCTCTTGGACTTAGACGGGCAGCTTTGATGCAGCCAAGGCTTATGACTTCTTCAGGGGATCTAATCCGAGGAAATTTTGGGCCAAGATCGTTTGGGATAAAGGTATTCCTCCTAAGGAAGCCTTTTGCCTGTGGCTGGCCACTAATAGGAAGTGCCTTACTTTGGACAGGGCACCTTTTCTTGACAAAGGAACCATTTGCAGATTTTGTCATTTGGAGGATGAGTCGAACGACCACTTATTTTTCAAATGTAGAACGACTCTCAGGGTGTGGTCAGAGATCCGTGATTGGGTTGGCTTTCCCAAGCGTAATATTTCTCTTCATGGCACCCTTAATTCCTTGTTGCATTTCAGAGCTACCTCTGGTACTATGGGCAGAATTCGGTGCTTGGCTCTAGCGATTACCGTGTTTTGTATTTGGGCCTACCGTAATTGCATGTTGTTTGATAATCATACTTTTAGTAGGATTGATCTGATAGGAAAAATTAAATTTCGTATTCTTCGTTATGCACACTTAGCTCACTTGTATTAGCAAATAATCCTGTTTTGTTTTATTTTGTCTTTGTTTGCTTTGGTCGAGGTTGTATTTTCCCGTTTTGATTAGTCATTTGCTTCTTCTGGCAAGTGTATTGCTTAGTGTTGCTTGTATTCACCAGGGTATGCCCTGAGTATTTTGTAAGTATCTTTGGAGAATATTTTTATACATTTACATATTTTCCAAAAAGAAAGAGCTCTCAGTCAGTCAAGAAAGAGCTCTCAGTCAGTCAAGAGGTTAGAGAGAGAGTCTGCTAGGGTTTGGTTCCCCCACCACCTTGGGTGTTCCTAGTGGCTTTGCCATAGTGGGCGGGTTGGTGCCTTCCTTGTGTGCCGGTTCAAATTTCTACCTCACGAAGTGGCTGTTGTGCTTTGTTGTTAATTTTCCCGAAGCCTCTTTGCTAAGCGGTGGATTTATTGTGGTGCGAAAGGGAATCTCCTGTTTTCAATATTGGGCGGTGGCTAAATCCAGTGGTGACACGTAGATCCCACTAAGGACCGACTAGCCTTTACTGTGTGTGTCGACCCCGCACTCTTCATTTCCTCGTCCAAGTCCCCCTTTTTCCTATAGGTTTTCTCTCGAGGAGTTGGAGCCTCCAGGTTCGTGGCTAGAATCTTTTCGGAATTGAAGGGAATTTTAATCACAACCAGAAGTAAAGTGGTGGCCGTTTAATCTCTAGGAAGCTGTCCCATCCATTTGAAGTCAACATTGAAGCTGGCCGAGAGTGAATCTAGTTGCAGTGGCGACATTTTGTGTTGATTTTTCTGGAAATGTAATAGCTGTAGCTTTATTTCAGTTGTTATATTTGTAAAAAAAATTCTATTTCTGCCATTTTATCTGCTTGGTCTTTCCTCCTCCCTGAAGGACAGCTTTCCTGGTCTGTCTCTTCAAGTTTCTGTTTGGGTTGGGGTGGGGCAGAACCTTTTGAGGTCGACCCATGTGGTGATATGGGTAAGACCAAAAAGAAAGGAACAGGTTTGGTTGGAGGGGCAACAGCCATGGCTGTGAGTGAAACTTCACTGAACCCTGCACACCAGGTGCTTGTCAAACTGCCTGAGAGAGAAACACAAGTTAGTTTGGTTGAAGGTCAGCAAGCCAAGGCTACGGCTGAAACATCCAAAAATCGTGCACACCAGGTGCTTGTGAAAATGCCTGATAGAAAATCTGATGGTGTTTTGTCTGAAGTTGGGCCCCAATCCGTTTCTGAGTCCATCACTCTTGGCAAAGAAGACACTGATTCAGATCCTATTGAAGAATTTGAGTCTGAGACTGAAGCAGAAGAAGAGGGTAATAGTTTGGAGGATAATTCAGCCACATCAAATGCTCCCAACATAGATAAGACATCATCAGAAAATCAGCCAAAGTCTAAAACTGCCTGGGCGAGTCTATTTAAAGATAATCGGAAGGAAACTGAAGGGATAGTGCTTGGAGCCAAACCCGACTGCTCCAGCCATGATTTCCACTTGAGTGATGAGGATGTCATTCCTCTTGTTGATACCTGGGGATATAACTCTATTGGATATATTGTTGGCCGTTTCCGGGGAGAAAGGCTCTGTTGGAGGAATGTAATAAATGGAGGGTCAAGTATAAGTATACAGCTCACCCAAGTGGTTGGCTGGTGTTTCAATTTGAAGATGAGGAAGATTTAAATCATGTGTTATTTGGAGGGCCCTATTTTGTCTTCAATAGACCCTTGCTCCTGAAGAGAATGCCTGGCCTTTTCACCTTTGGCATAGAAGAAATCTGTAGAATCCCAGTGTGGGTAAGGCTGCCTGGTCTCCCAGCTCAATTGTGGAGTCAAAGTGCTTTGAGCAAAATCCTTTCCCCAGTTGGCACCCCTTGAGAACAGATAAAATTACAGCGGCCAGAGGCTCCATGTCTTATGCCCGTGCTCTGGTAGAAGTTGATGCATCTAAGGACTTGGTGCAAGAAGTGAGATTTTTCCTTCCTAATGGCAGCCCGTATGTTCAAAGGGCAGTGTTTGAGTCTAAACCCACTTATTGTAGCATTTGCAAAATGCTAGGCCACCCCACCTCCAAGTGCCAAGTCCAAAACCAGCCTGAGAAGCAGCCATCCAGCCTTGACATGCCTCGGTCTGAGAAAGATTTGGGGGAAGCCTCGAAGTGTAACATAAAGGCCAATACTGACCCTATCGATGATACAAGGGTTGCTGACCATCCTGATGGTTTAGTGAGGCAACCTGAACCTGATCATGCCTTGGATAACGCCTGCCCGAGCCATGATAAGGGAAATACAGCTAACACTGTACAAACATCAAATCCAGTGATCCTTAGGGAAGACAAAGGCAAAGATATTATCTATGATGAGAGGGATGATGGATTTGTTAAAAGGAAGAGTAGGAATAGAGGCAAGAAGGCTAGAAGTGTCTCTGCCACCAGACACCAGGGTAGGGAGCATCAGAGCAAAGTCCATGACGGGAAAAAGCACATTGAATATTTGGTTGGGAAGTCTACTTCCCATCAACACCCATGATTGTCTCTTCCTGGAACATTAGGGGTTTCAGCATGCCCCTCAAACAAATTTCCATGCTGAATTGGATGCAGTCAAACAATGTCGACGTTATGGCTGTTTTAGAATCCAAGCTTGATAGCTTATCTCTGCCCAGAGTCATTAAGGCAAGATTCTCAAGCTGGAACCTTGTTGATAATTTTCGGTCTCATCCTGCTGGCCGTATTTTTCTTTTATGTAAAAAAACCGTGTTGAGTTGGAGGTGTTGGATACTCATCCTCAAGTGATCCACTGCAAAGTGACTTGCAAAATTTCTGGGGAGGTGATCAAGGCATCTTTTGTATATGGCCTACATTCCATTAGTGACCGAGGGCATCTTTGGGACTTTTTGGACTTGGCTGTTGCTGCTTCTTAGGGGCCTTGGATCATTCTTGGGGATTTTAATAGTGTGCTTTCCCCGGATGACCGTATTTTTGGATCCCCTGTTACGGACTATGAGATGAGAGATTTTTCTAATTGCTGTTTGAATTCGAGCATCCAGGAGTTGAATCATTCTGGCCATCAATTTTCCTGGTCTAATGGGAGAGTTTGGAATAAGATAGACATGGTGCTTTGCAACTAGGATTGGATTTCAAAATTCCAGTTGTCCCACTACCTTATCTCTAGCCACCAGTCCATATCTGATCATGCTCCTTTATTGGTGTATTCTGACCCTGGTCTGGTTAAGGGCAACCGAGCCTTTAGATTTCCCAACGCTCTTGTGGATAATTCTGATTTTCTCCCTTGGTGGCTCACCTCTGGGCTAAAGATATTAGTGGCTGCAAGATGTTCCAAATTTGCAAGAAGCTTAAGGCTATGAAGCATGACCTTAAGGGGCTGTACCGAAGGGACTTTAATCATCTGGAGGATAGGGTACAGAGTGCTGAGAAAGACTATCAAGGCCACTTGTTATTGCTCTAGCAAAATCCTGGAGATTCCCATATCCAGAAGAAAGTGGCTGACTTGAGACATATTTGTTGCACCTTGAGGTTGGCTGAATCCAGGATGTTGTCTCAACTCTCTAAGCATAAATTCCTTCTCAATGCCGACAAGAGCTCAAAGTTTTTTCTTGCCATTGTCAACAGAAACAAAAATGCCAGGTTCATAGCTGCCATTGTCAAAGAGGATGGTTTTATTACCAAATCTGTTGAAGAAGTTGGCAGAGAATTTGTTGAGTGCTTTAGATCCTTGATGGGAACCCTGGCCCCTACTTCCCCTCCCTCTGAAGCTGTCATCTCCAGGGGCCCAAAGGTTAATGTTTCTTGTTTCCAGGATCTCCTGAAGCCTGTTGCTAAGGAGGATGTTTGGGAGATTATCTCCCACATGGACAACAATAAATCTCACGGCCCGGATGGCTATGGTGCTTTGTTTTTCAAAAAAACTTGGCATGTGATTGGGGACGATATCTACGATGTTGTGTTAGAGTTTTTTGCCTCGGGTAAACTCCTCAGGCAGCTAAACCACTCTCTTATTGCCCTGGTCCCTAAAGCTGATAATGCTAACAAAGTCAGCATGTTCAGGCCCATCTCCTGCTGCAACATCATTTATAAAATCATTGCAAAGATTCTTGCCAACCGTATTGCCCCCATCTTTGAGTCTATTATAGACCCAGCCCAGGCTGCCTTTGTCAAGTCAAGAAATATGGAGGGAAATGTTTTCTTGGTGCAGGAGCTGTTGAGAAAGTATGCCAGGAAGCGTGTTTCCCCCAGGATTATGCTTAAGGTTGGTCTCCATAAGGCGTATGATACTATCTCTTGGGATTTCCTGAGATGGATGCTGGACAATCTTGGGTTCCCTAGCCAGTTTTTGAGTTGGGTTATGGAATGTGTGACTTCCACTTCCTTTAGTGTTGCCCTCAATGGCTCTATTTTTGGCCATTTTGAAGGCAGGCGTGGCTTGAGGCAGGGAGACCCCCTATCTCCCTACCTCTTTGTTATCTGCTTGGAGTATCTGTCTAGATAGCTAGCGGACCTGAAGAATAGCATGATGTTCAACTATCACCCTTCGTGTGCACCCCTCAATATCACCCATTTGGCCTTTGCGGATGACCTTATGTTTTTCTCTAGGGGTGACTTGGTGTTAGTGGCAACTCTGTTTGACAAGGTGCAGCGGTTTTGTAGCATTTCTGGGCTTTCCATTAGTCCTAGAAAATCAACCTTATTTGCTCCTGGTGTTGACATCAATTCTTTAAAGGAGATTAAGACCCTAACTGGTTTTGATGATGGTGTGTTTCCCATCAGATATCTTGGTATTCCGCTTATGGCTTCTCGCCTTAACATCTGCCATTATTCTCCTCTGTTATCTAAAATTGGGAGCTGTATCCAGCAGTGGAGGAATCATTCCTTGTCCTATGCTAGCCGTCTTGAGCTCATTCGATCGGTCATTCACGGCATTGTCAATTTTTGGATGAGCATGTTCCCCCTTCCCATCTCGGTATCTAACAAGATTGATGCTCTTTGCCGGAATTTCCTTTGGGGAAATCTGATGTGGGCAAATGTAAGCTGCTGGTTACCTGGTCATTGGTGTGCTCTCCTAAAGAGGAAGGGGGTTTGGGTCTTCATTGCCTTAGAAGCTAGAACCATGCCCTGCTTGCTCGTTCTCTTTGGGACATTCACAGCAAAAAGGACTCGTTGTGGGTGAAATGGGTCCATCATTATTATCTGAATCAAGGGCTGATCTGGAACTGCACTTGCAGCAAGGCTGATTCTCCTCTTTTCAAGAGGCTGTGCAGCATTCATGATGATATTGTGGGCCGGGAAGGTGGCAACCAGCAAGCTATGGTGAAGTTTGCCTCTTGAACCAATCTGTCTAATTTTGATGCAGTTGCTGCCTATGCTTTTTTCAGGTCTGACCGCCCCAAGCAGAGATGGAGTAAGCTGGTTTGGACGACCTGCACACCTCCTAAGGAGGCTTTCATCTTGTGGTTGGCTACCAGCTCCAAACTTCTCACTCTTGACCGAGCCCCGTTCCTTAGGAAGGGATCCTTATGTCCTTTTTGCCAGTCTAGGGATGAATCCCATGACCATCTGTTTTTCAATTACAGGGTTACCATCAGAATTTGGAGTGAAATCCGTGACTCGATGGACTTTCCCAGAAGAAATATCTCTTTGAAGGGGACTCTCAACAGCATGACTCACAGCCGTGCAGCTTCTGGTGTTAAGGGAAAGCGGCGTTGCCTTGCTATTGCTTCCACGGTCTATAGTGTTTGGCTTTGCAGAAATGCCATTCTTTTTGATGGACTTGTATTTAATTTTACTGATTTGTTAGATAAGATCAGGTTTCGCATTCTTAGGATGTCACATTTGATGCACTTGTATTAGCAAATGTTTGCTTATAGTAGCTAGGTTTCCTGTACCTAGCACCTTTCATTTGCTTCTTTTGGCAAGTGTATCAGACTCTTCATTTTTTGATTAGCCGGGGTATGCCCTATGTATTTTGTATGTATTTTTTGGAATATAATCATTTACATTTCTTCCAAAAAAAGAAAGAGCTCTCAGTCAGTCACTAGAAAGAGGTTAGAGAGAGAGAGTCTTCTAGGGTTTTCCTTCCTTCCCCTCCCTTGGGTGTGCCCCTACGGTTTAGGCCGACGGAGTGAGGCTGGTGGAGAATCCTAAGTGTACCTATGATTTCTACCCTCTTGTTTAGTGAGTGTCGTTTTTCTTTCTTGAGGGGCTGTTGTTTTCCTTTGTGATTTGGACGGCTAGTGGGGTGAACGGCTGCTTCACCTTTAGCCTTGTGCCGCATGGATTTGTGGGTGCGGGGTCACGAAGCCTCTTCTTTTCCGTTTTTGATTCTGGTGCTACGGTATAGTGGAGTGGGCGGTGGTGTATCCTGTCAATAGTTTACACGTGGAGAGGCTTAGAAGGGGGCGGTCCACTCATCTTCACGAAGACTTTAGTGACTCTCTTCATTCCCATTTGGTTCCTTTGAGTTCTCTGTGGAAGGGAAGTCACTAAGCGGTTCTGAGGCCTGGAGACACGATATGTAGCGGCGGCGGTTGCTTCCCATCAGTCTCCGCTCAACATTACTCACCTGGCTTTTGCGGATGACATTGTTCTCTTCTCAAGAGGGGACTACTCTTCGGTTACTACCATCTATGGCAAGCTGTGTAACTTTTGCAAGGTGTCCGGGTTGACTGTGAGCAATGGGAAATCTGCTCTGTTTGCTTCCGGGATTGATGATGAAACTTTGGCCGAGCTTTATTTGCTAACAGGGTTTAAACCCGACACCTTTCCTGTCCGGTATCTGGGTATCCCTTTGATGGCCTCCGATCTGAACATCTGCCATTATTCGCCTCTTCTCAACCGGATAGGAAGCCATATCCAAAACTGGCATTGGAAGTCTCTGTCCTATGCTGGTCGGCTTGAGCTTATAAGGGGAGTGATTGGAGGTGTGGTAAATTTCTGGCTCGGCATGTTTCGTTTTCCAGTTGCTGTTGTGGACAGAATTGAGGCGTTCAGCAGAAACTTTCTCTGGGAAAGGGGGAGCCGGGCAGGAATAAGCCTCTTATAGCTTGGAAGGTGGTGTGTTCCCCGAAGGATGAAGGTGGTTTGGGTCTCCATAGTTTGAGGCATTGGAACAATGCCCTGTTATCCAAAGTTCTGTGGGACATCTGCTCCAATAAAGAATCCTTATGGGTTCGGTGAATTCATCACTTCTACCTTAGGGGAACCTCCCCCTGGCAATATACGTGTTCCAAAGCTGATTCTGCCCTTGTTAAGAAATTATTTCTCATCCGTGACAACATGGTTTTGAAGGCTGGGAGCAGTGAAAGTGCCGAGGTTTTCTTTGAATCCTAGTCCAAGGATGGCAAATTTGAGCCGGGTAAAGCCTATGATTTTTTCCGGGTTGTCCTTCCTAAGCAGTTTTGGGCAAAGGTGGTTTGGAATAGTAGCACTCCACCGAAAGAGTCTTTTTGCCTATGGCTAGCTGCTAGCAAAAAATGTCTAACTCTAGACCGAGCTCCCTTTCTCAACAAAGGGTCGTTGTGCTGCTTCTGTCACCAAGAGATTGAAACCAATGATCACCTGTTTTTCAAATGCACGATTATCCTCAGGGTTTGGACAGAAATCAGAGATTGGGCCAACTTTCCGAGAAGGAATATTTCTCTTTCATGTACTCTAAGCAACATGGTTCACTATAGAGCAACTTCAGGAATTCAAGGGAAGATCCGCTGCCTTGCCTTAGCCACTACGGTTTTCTGCATTTGGAGTTGTAGAAATTGTATTTTGTTTGATAACCATAGATTTAATATGTACGAATTAATTGGTAGAATTAAATTTAGGATTTATAGATTTGCCCACTTGAGACACTTGTATTAGCAAATGTGTTTTGCTTTTTGTTGTCCGGATTGTTTTACCGGTTTTGCGCATTTGCTTCTTTTGGCAAGTGTTGAATTAGTATAGCTTCAGCTGATTTGTTTAGCCAGGGGATGCCCTGAGTATTTTGTATCTATCTTTTGGTTAATATAATTTTTACATATTTTCCAAAAAAAAAAAAAAAGAACTCTCAGTCAAGTCAAGCTAGAGAGAGAACCTAGAGAGAAGTTATCTGCTAGGGTTTCACTCTCCCCCCCTCCTTAGGTGCTTCCCTGTGGATTTTCCATCAGGGTGGGGTACGTGATTCCTTTTGCTAGTGATTTCACTCATCTTGGTGTAACTTTCTTGCTTGGTAGGTGTTCACGTAGAGAAGCATTAACAGCGCTTACGGTTGGTGGAATATAAGTGGAAGTGGGGCTGGTGCCTCCACGTGGAATCCACTACCGGTGGCTGTGGCCAACAGCTGTTGGTCTTCACTAGCTCTTGGCGGACGCGTAGATAGCACTCACGGAGACCTTGTTATCGTTTGCGAAGGTTTTTGGAATCCCATTTTCCATCTTTTGTTGTAAGAGGCAACGGGTTTCTCCACAGCTGAGAAGACGCGGCTAGGGTTCAGTCTCGTCCGGCACCACTAGGGTTCGCATAAAGGGGGCTTTGCTTCGTCCATTTCGGAGAGGTCCTTTGGAGGTTGCAACCATCTCGGAGGTTTCCCTTTGTCTTGGCTTGTGATTGAAAGAGGGTGGGGCTCCCTCAGCTCCTCACCCCCACCGTCTTTCACCTGGGTTTTATCGCGGGGCTTGGGTTCTCTGTCGCGAGCTCCGTTTCGAGTCCTGGGTCATGGGTTTTGTTCATGAGGCAACAGGCTACAAGTTTCCATCATCTGCTCTCTTTCTTGCGTCACTGGAATTAGCTCCTGGAGAAGCTTTGTTTGTGATAGCCGTGGCGATTTTGCTGGAAGAAGTTTTATTTTATTTGTATTTTATTAGCTAAGTAATTCCTGCTCCCTTGTAATTTGATTTACTGCTTCCCTTCCATTTCTGTGTATTCTGTGAGAAACATTGTAATCAGCTTTGTGTTGTAACTGCTTGGTCTCTTCATCTTTCAAGGAACAACAGTCCTGGACTGTTCCTTTCTGAGTTTCCTTTGCAGGTTCCATTCCTTTATGATTCTAGCTTCTTCCATGTTCTCCGAGTCTTGAAACATGGGGAAAGGGAAGAAGAAATCAGGGAACAAGGGAATGGGCTCGAGGGGGAAGGATGTGGCTGTCGAGAGCAGTTCTCTTGACACCATTGAAACCTCAGTTTTTGACGCACACCAAGTGTTTGGTGTTTTTCCTGAAAGAAAGTTGCAATAACCTGTGTCTATTGAGGAAGTTGATCAAACAGCTGGGAAGGGTAATGTGACAATGGATACCCGCCAGGTGCTTGAGAAAATGCTCGAAAGAAAAAGAATTGCATTTTTCTCGGGTAGTGCTTCTGAGTCAAGGTCCCTGGGTACTAAAGACACCAGCTTGGAACAGCCTAGTGAGGATGACACATCTTCAGTGGGAGAGGAAATGGAACCTCAGTCGGGTAGCAAGGAAAAGGGCATCAACGCCACCCCTTGGGTTAATCTATTCAAGGAGAATCGGCAACCCTCAAAAGGCTTGAGTCTCGAGTCCTTCAGAGTGGGTAATGAAGAGTTTGTTCAGTTGGAGGATGATGATATCCAACCCCTTCATAGTGCCTGGGGATATGGATTGATTGGTTATGTTGCTGGGCGTTTCCCAGGCAAGAAAGCACTTCTGCAATGTTGTGACAAATGGGGGGTTGAGTACACATATTCCAGCCATGATAGTGGATGGCTCATCTTCAAGTTCAATTCAGAGGAGGACAGAAATTTGGTTTTGGCTAGTAGACCGTATTTTATTTTCCAAAGACCGTTGCTCCTGAAGATCATGCCTGCACTATTTGATTTTGGTGAAGCGGAACTCTGCAGATTTCCTTTGTGGGTCAAGCTGAGGAACTTCCCCTTGGAATTATGGAACCCTTCTGCTTTGGGGAAAATTTTGTCCAGAGTTGGTGACCCAATTCGTACTGACTATCTAACAGCTTCTAAGGGCTCTTTATTGTTTGCCAGAGCCTTAGTTGAGGTTGATGCATCAGTAGACTTGGTGCGTGATGTGAAGATAAAAACGTCTAAGGGGAAATCCTTTGTTCAACATATTGAGTTTGAGACTCTCCCAGCTTTCTGCAAGCATTGCAAAGTGATAGGTCACAATGGGAAGAACTGTAAAGTTGTTATGCCAACAACCTTGGACAATGCTTCTAAAGGCCTAGATGGGAAGCAAAGCTTGGGGAATAAAGGTGTTGGAGTAGAGATAAGGGAGGCTGAAAGGGGGAGAAACAATGTTCACAAGCCTGATGTGAATGTTCAGGAAAAGGTTTGCCAAGAACATGATGTTCATGGTATGGAGGAAGTGAGTAAAGACAAAACCCATCAGCTCGGGGACAAGTCTTATGCTCAACTGGAAAAGGATGATGTAACTAACATAGCTGCTCTAACCGAGATAGCTATTGTGGAAGACTATTCAGATGAAGACAGTGAGGACAGGTTCATCAGGAATAAGAATAAGCACAGTTCCAAAGCAGGGGTGAATACAGACGTGGTTGCTGGAGTTTGCCTGAACCAAGAAGAGGTAGTCCAACCTGTTTTTGTTATCCAAGCTGAGACATCCAGACTAGTGACCCATGTGGTGAGTAAAGGCAAAGATATTGTCCAAGATGAGAAGGATGAAGGGTTTGTGATGAGAAAAAGTAGAAGCAAAAACAAAAAGACCAGAAGTGTCTCAGCTAGTAGAGACCATGGAAGGGAGTTTAATAGCAATGACCATGGGGGGGAAAAACATAGTGTAAAATTTGTTGGGAAGGTTGATTCCCTTCAAAAACCATGATTATTTCCTCATGGGACATAAGGGGTTTCAGCATGCCCCTCAAACACATTGCTATGTTGAATTGGATGAAGATAAATAAGGTAGATATCATGGTTGTTTTGGAGCCAAAGCTGGATAATCAATCTTTGCTCAGGGTCATGAAGTCTAGATTTGCAAATTGGAATGTTTGTAATAATTTCCATAATCATCCGGCTGGCCGCATCTTCCTTTTTTGGAAGAATGATCGTGTTGGGTTAGAGATGGTGGAAGCTACTCCCCAAGTTATAAATTGTCTGGTAATGTGCAAAATTTCTGGTGATGTGTCCCGGGTATCTTTTGTCTATGGGTTGCACTCCATTAATGAGAAAAGGATGTTGTGGGACTCATTAAGACTGTTTGAAGCATCTTCCCAGGGCCCTTGGATCATCATGGGTGATTTTAATAGTGTGCTTAGCCCGGGAGATCGTCAGTTTGGGTCTCCAATTTCAGCTTATAAGATGAGGGACTTTGCTCAATGTTGCCTAGACCTTGGTATTCAGGAGATGAACCACTATGGGCAAGCCTTTACTTGGTCTAATGGCAAGGTGTGGAGCAAGCTTGATAGAGTTCTTTGTAATTTAGAGTGGACCTCTAAATTTCCTCTGTCTCATGCTCTTGTGCCGAGCCTTTTTCAGTATCTGACCATTCTCCTTTGTTACTGAATTCTGCCCCCTCTCTTGATAGAGGGAAACATGCTTTCAAATTTGCTAATGCTTTGGTGGACAACTCGGATTTCCTCACCTTGGTTTCTCACCATTGGGCCAAAGATGTGACCGGCTGCAAGATGTTTCAGATTTGTAAAAAGCTTAAAGCCATGAAGTATGATATTAAAGGGATGTATAAAAGGGATTATAATCACCTGGAGAATAGAGTGCAACATGCTGAAAAAGCTTATCAGGACTTGCTTCTTTTGCTCCAACAAAGGCCTCTTGATACCCAGCTCCAGCTTAATGTGAATAAGATGAGGAGTAAGTGCTGCAGCTTGAGATTAGCCGAGTCCAGAATGTTATCTCAGTTGTCCAAGCATAAATTCTTGATTAATGCGGATAAAAGCACCAAGTTTTTCCACGCCATCATTAACAAGAACAGGAATTCCAGATTTATAGTGGTTGTGGTTAAAGAGGATGGCCAACTTACAAGTTTTATGGGTGAGATTGGCAATGAGTTTGTGCGCAGTTTCAAGTCTCTACTTGGCACTAGTGTGACTACCTCCCCCCTGGAAGCTGTTATTGCTAGGGGCCCCCTGGTGCCGGTTTCTTGCCATCAGAACTTACTCAAGCGAGTTTCTAAGGAGGAGGTGTGGGACATTGTCTCACATATGGACATCAATAAAGCTCCGGGTTCAGATGGTTATGGAGCTCTGTTCTTTAAAAAGTCTTGGCAGATTATAGGTGATGATGTTTATAGTGTTGTTTTGGAATTTTTCGACTCTGGCAAAATTCTTAAGCAGATCAATCACTCGTTCATTGCTCTTGTTCGCAAGTGTGAGAAGGCCAATAGGGTCAATCTGTTTCGGCCTATTTCTTGCTGCAATATCATCTACAAGATCATTGCCAAGATTCTTGTTAATCGGATTGCTCCAGCCCTTGAGACCATCATTGATCCAGCCCAAGCAGCTTTCGTTAAGTCCAGAAATATGGTCGATAATGTGTTCTTGGTGCAGGAGCTGTTGAGGAAGTATGCTAGGAAGCGTGTTTCTCCTAGAGTCATGCTCAAAGTGGACCTTCACAAGGCTTTTGACTCAGTTTTGTGGAGCTTTTTGGGCTGGATGCTTAGCGCGCTTGGCTTTCCTGCTCAATTCTCCCGTTGGATTATGGAGTGTGTGACTTCTCCATCTTTTAGCATCTCCTTAAACGGGTCTATTTTTGGCCATTTTGAGGGCAGGCGCGGCCTTAGGCAGGGGGACCCCTTCTCCCCTTATCTTTTTGTGATTTGCTTGGAATATCTCTCAAGGGACCTCAAGGACTTGCAAAACAGCATGCTCTTCAATTATCATCCTTCATGTGCGGCTCATAACATTACTCATCTTGCCTTTGCAGATGATTTAATGTTCTTCTCTCGTGGAGATCTTGTCTCTGTGGCTACCCTGTTTGGGAAGTTGCAAGCTTTTTGTCGAGTTTTCGGGCTATCCATCAGTGCTGGGAAGTCCACTATGTTTTCTGCTGGAGTGGACAGCAACTCTCTTGAAGAGATTCGGTCTATCATAGGTTTTTGATGATGGGGCTTTTCCTATCAGATACTTGGGCATCCCGCTTATGGCCTCTCGCCTTAATGTGTGCCACTATTCCCCTCTTCTCTCAAAGGTTGGGGGCTTTATCCAGAGTTGGAGGAATAGCTCTTTGTCCTATGCCAGGCGTTTAGAGTTGATCTCATCTGTTATCCATGGTATCGTTAATTTCTGGATGTCCATGTTTCGCTTCCTATCTCGGTGTCCACTAGGATTGATTCCATGTGCCGGAACATTTTGTGGGGCAAAGCTGATAATGGTAATAAAAAGCCCTTAGTGGCCTGTTCTGTGGTGTGTTCTCCCAAAGAGGAAGGAGGTTTGGGAATGCACAGTCTTAGGAGCTAGAATCATGTGCTCCTTGCCCGATCCTTATGGGATGTCATTAGTAAGAAAGATTCCCTGTGGGTGAAGTGGGTTCACCACTACTATATGAGACATGTGCCGGTCTGGAGCTACACTTGTAGCAAATCTGACTCTCCTCTACTTAAGAGGTTGTGCCTTATCCGTGATCAGTTAGTGGCTAGAGAGGGGAGTTGCCAATAGGCTAAGTTGGTTCTTGCATCTTGGTCTAGGCTGTCCTCTTTTAATGCAGCCGCTGCTTATGATTTTTTCAGGACTAGCAGACCTAAGGTCAGATGGAGCAGGCTAGCGTGGAAGGGTTGTATTCCTCCTAAGGAATCATTCATCTTGTGGCTGGTGATATTGCTTTGTCGAGACGCATCAAAAGTAATTTTACTAAGCTAATTCTGTAGCACGGAGCTAACCTAGGTCGACTTAGAGACACGATCAATATGGTTCTAACTTCAAATCATTGGTAATAGTAAGGGGGGATTTTGTCAAACAGTTGGTATGGGTAAAGTAAAACATGTAAGAACACAAACTAAAATTAAAGAACAATGCAAAAATTAACAAGATTATCAAGGAGTAAAGTAAAACATATTAGAAAGCATCAATCCAATTCACTAACCCAAGCTATTTGAATCATCATCATTCCCATAAGTTGATTCTAACATGAACATTCATTCAATCTCAATAGAAGCAGTTCAATCGATTCTACTCCTAAATTGATTGAAACCACAACCCTAACTGAAATATCATTCAATTAATCTTGTGATTATCATTTGAAATTAAGACATGAATCCATAATCCTAATTCACTTTCAA
>PYAF01003195.1:549308-561206 GCA_007407185.1 Glycine tomentella
TTGAATCATCATCATTCCCATAAGTTGATTCTAACATGAACATTCATTCAATCTCAATAGAAGCAGTTCAATCGATTCTACTCCTAAATTGATTGAAACCACAACCCTAACTGAAATATCATTCAATTAATCTTGTGATTATCATTTGAAATTAAGACATGAATCCATAATCCTAATTCACTTTCAATCCTAAATGCATCCATAATCATGAAAACATAATAGAAATTGAAGAATAAGGTGAATATTCAAGTAGAATTCGAAATACCGAACCAGAACTCCAATTCTTCTCTTGCTTGAGTTAGATCCTTGGATTGATTAATGAATTCGCCTTCCATGATGATCACCAAGGACAGCCCCATGAATTGAGTGTAGAAAAATGGAAGAATAGCAAAATGGAAATGAAAAAGATGAAGAACAATGAAGAACAAATGAGAGAAAATGAAGAACAAGCTTTTGATTCTAAAAACTAAAGAAAGAAATATAAAACTTGTTTATTGAATTGTAAAGTGTGTTCTCCAAGTTTCACTAAAGTCACTAATATATGTAGTGACTGAGTTCTGAAAATAAAATGGGCCACAAACAAACCCAACAATCTAATTATTTGCTATTTACAACCATGAAAGTCAAATTCGCAGCCCAAAATTACAAGTGCAGAGGTGCTAACTTCAAAGCTTAAAATGATCCTCTAAATGACAGAATTGGCCTCAGAATATTTCTAGCAAACTTGTAGATAATTTTGTTATCTTTTCAGGGACTCCTAGAATGCTCCATTCGAAGATCGGTAGCACCCTATAGGTTCTACACAAGTTAGATACGTCAAGTGAGCAAAAATCCAAAAATACGCAACAATTAGCAATTAAGCCCACTTACTTGCCTAAGCCAAAAACTGAATTAGAATAGGAAAATAAAGGTCCAAGAGATGTCAAATAAGCTAAGAAGGATAGAAAAATACTCAACTAAAAGCACTCTATCAGTTGCCTGCTAGCCAAAAGCTTCTTACTCTTGACCGTGCTCCCTTCCTTGACAAAGGAACATTGTGCCCGTTTTGCCGCTCTATGGATGAATCTCATGCTCACATTTTTTTCAAATGCAGGATCACCATCAGACTATGGAGTGAAGTCCGTGATTGGATGTAGTTTCCGAGAAGGAACATCTCGCTGCATGGGACCTTTAACAGCATCATTCACTGTCGTGCCTCTTCGGGCATCAAGGGGAATAGGCGCTGTCTTGCTCTTACTTCTACGGTCTACAGCATTTGGTTATGTAGAAATGCTATTCTTTTTGATGGACTTGTTTTTAATTTTATTGATTTATTAGAAAAGATTAAATTCCGATTTCTTAGGATGGCTCACTTGATGCACTTGTATTAGCAAATGTTTGCTTGTTGTAGCTAGGTTCGTTGTATCTAGCATCTTTCATTTGCTTCTTTTGGCAAGTGTATTGGACTCTATATTTTTTTATCTACCAGGGTATGCCCTATGTATCTTGTATGTATCTTTTGGAATATATTCATTTACATATTTTCCAAAAAAAAAAAAAGAGCTCTCAGTCAAGTGTCTTAACTAGGCTAGAGAAGGTTGTGCTAGGGTTTCATCAATTCCCTCCTCCTTGGGTGCTTCCCTGTGGATTTTTCCACCGGGGTGGGGTAGGTGATCCCTTTTATTCTCGCTTTTACTCTCCTTGGTTTAGTTCTTTTGATTGGTAAGTGGTGCACGAAGGGCTTTATTGATTGCGCTTTCTGTTTGGGTGAAGGGGAGTTGGCTTGTGTCTTCTAGCTTCCACGTGGTTTCCACTCATGGAGGGTCAACAGCAGCTTGGCTCCACCACTTTGCTAAAGACACGTGGAACGCACTTACGATGGATCAGCTAACTTATTCGAAACCCTTTTCGTTTTCCTTTTGGTATTTGTGATATGGGTTTTTCCCAATTCTGAAGAAGCGCCGCTAGGGCTCATGACTGGGTTCTATCGCGAGGACTGGGTTTTCTTCCGCAAGCTTCATCTTCAACCTGGAACTTGGGTTCTTTTCGTGAAGCCGCGAGCAAGGGTTTTCTAGCATCAACTGGTGTTCTTGTCAAGCTTGGTGTTGTTGCTGGAAGAAGATTTTTATTTTTATTTTATTTCCTGTTTCGGATGTATTTTTTTATTTTGTGGATTTCCACCATTTCTGTGTATTCTGTGATAAGCTTTGTAATCTGCTTCGTGATTTTTATTTCCTGTTGATATACCTATTTGGTCTCTTCATCTCTTGAGAACAACTTTCATGTCCCTGTTCTTCGTTCCTGCAGGTGCTCTCTCTTTGTGCTTCATTCGTCCATGTATCCGTGAGTTTGGTTATGGGCAAATCGAAGAAGAAGAGTGAGAAGAAGCCAGACGGTTTGTTTGGCCCTGTGTTGGTGGAGGAAGTTGAACTTATAGCTGTGAAAGGGAGTGTGGGAAAGGATGCCTACCAGGTGTTTGAGGAAATGCCTAAAAGAAGAAACCTTGATATTCTTTCGAGCAATGCTTCTGAATCTAGAACCCTGGGCACCAAAGATACCAGTTTGGAACACTTAAGTGCAGATGATGCATCTTCAGTGGGTGAGGAGGTGGAACCTCTGTCGGGGGGCAATGACAAGGGCTTGAATTCTACTCCTTGGGTTAATCTCTTCAAGGAGAATAGGCAGCCCTCAAAAGGCCTTAACCTGGAGTCCTTCAACGTTGATAATCAAGAGTTTGTTTTGCTGGATGATGATGATATCCAGCCCCTTGAAAGTGCCTGGGGTTTTGGCTTGATTGGTTATGTTGCTGGACGTTTCCCCGGAAAGAAGGTGCTACTGGAATGTTGTGATAAATAGGGGGTTAATTACAAATATTCCAGTCATGACAGTGGATGGCTTCTTTTCAAGTTCAACTCGAAGGAGGACAGAAATATGGTTCTTGTTAATGGTCCATATTTCATATTCCAAAGACCATTGCTCTTGAAGATTATGCCAGAGCTGTTTAATTTTGGGGAAGAGGAGCTCTGCAAGTTTCCTGTGTGGGTCAAGTTGAGAAATCTTCCCTTGGAATTATGGAACCATTCTGCTTTAGGAAAAATTCTGTCCAAAGTAGGTGTTCCAATTTGTACTGATCATTTAACAACTTTTAAAGGTTCGTTGTCATTTGCTAGGGCCTTAGTTGAGGTTGATGCATCAGTGGATTTGGTTCGTGATGTGAAGATCAAAACATCTAAGGGCAGATCCTTCGTTCAACATATTGAATTTGAGACTCTCTCGGCTTATTGCAAGCAGTGTAAAGTGATTGGACATAATGGAAAAAATTGCAAAGCTGGAGTTTCAGCTACCTTGGATACTTCTGTTTCGTCTAAAGGCCAAACTGGGAAGCAAAGTTTGGGGTCTAACGGTTTGGAAAAAGAGGCAGTGGAGGTAGATATGGGGAGGAAGAATGGTCATAAGCCAGAGCGGAATGCTCAGAAGATGGCTTGTAAAGAACAAGTTGTTCATGGTAAGGAGGAAAATAGCAAGGAAAAATCTCAGCAGGCCGGGGACAAGTCTGATGGCCAGCCAGAAAATGGGGATGGGGCAAACTATGATGCTCAATCTGAGCTAGCTATAGTTGAAGATTGTTCAAATGAAGACAATGAGGATGGTTTCATTATGAAGAAGAGTAAACATCGTTCGAAAGTAAAGGTGAATGCAGAGGGTGAGGCTGGTAAAGTTAAACAGTCTAAAGTGTCTGTGGAAGGGGACAGAAAACACAAGTCAAGTATGGGCGGGGAAACATCTTCCCTAAGGCAGTTGTGCAAGAGAAGAGAAGCCAAGCTAGTGGATTTGTCGGGGAGTCCTCTTCCCTTCAGAAACCATGATTTTAGCTTCTTGGAACATAAGGGATTCAACATGCCCCTTAAGCATCGTGAGGTGCTGAAATTTTTGCGCAATAAGGAGGTAGATGTTGTAGCCCTCCTGGAAACGAAGTTAGATAGTTCCTGTTTGGCCTCATTGATGACTAAGAAGTTTGTTGGTTGGAGTTTTGCCCACAATTTTATCCATCATAGGGCTGACCGTATCCTCCTCCTATGGAAGAAAGATAAAGTGGTGGTTGATGTTGTTGACATGTCAGCTCAGAGTATTCACTGCAATCTTCATTGTAAGATTACAGGTACCTCGGCCTGGGCTTCATTTGTGTACGATTTACACTCTGTTAGTGACCGTAGGCAGCTTTGGAGTTCTCAGCTTGATTTTGAAGGTCTGGTGAATGGGCCTTGGATTGTTCTTGGTGATTTTAACGTGTTAAGCCCGGAAGACAAAAAAAATGGATCGAGGATTGATATTGCTTTGTCGAGACGCATCAAAAACAATTTTACTAAGCTAATTTTGTAGCACAGAGCTAACCTAGGTCGACTTAGAGACACGATCAATATGGTTCTAGCTTCAAATCATTGGTAATAATAAGGGAGGATTTTGTCAAACAGTTGGTATGCGTAAAGTAAAACATGCAAGAACACAAACTAAAATTAAAGAACAATGCAAAAATTAACAAGATTATCAAGGAATAAAGTAAAACAGATTAGAAAGCATCAATCCAACTCATTAACCCAAGCTATTTGAATCATCATCATTCCCATAAGTTGATTCTAACATGAATATTCATTCAATCTCAATAAAAGCAGTTCAATCGATCCTACTCCTAAATTGATTGAAATCACAATCCTAACTGAAATATCATTCAATTAATCTTGTGATTATCATTTGAAATTAAGACATGAATCCATAATCCTAATTCATTTTCAATCCTAAATGCATTCATAATCATGAAAACATAATAGAAATTGAAGAAGAAGGTGAACATTCAAGTAGAATTTTAAATACCAAACCGGAACTCCAATTCTTCTCTTGCTTGAGATAGATCCTTGGATTGATTGATGATTTAGCCTCCCATGATCATCACCATGGAAAGCCCCATGAAATGAGTGCAGTAAAATAAAAGGATAGCAAGATGAAAATGAAGAAGATGAAGAACAAATGAGAGAAAATAAAGAACAAGAGTTTGATCCTAAAAACTAAAAGAAAGAAAAGTAAAAATTGTTTTTTATTGAATGTAAAAGTGTGTTGTCTAAGTTTTCACTAAAGTCACTAATATATTAGTGACTAAGTTCTGAAAATAGAATGGGTCATAAACAAACCCAACAATCTAATTATTTACTATTTACAACCATGAAAATCAAATTCGCAGTCCAAAATTACAAGTGCAGAGGTGCTAACTTCGAAGCTCAAAATGACCCTCAAAATGACAGAATTGGCCTCGGGCTATTTCTAGCAAACTTGTAGATCTTTTCGTTATCTTTCCAGGAACTCCTAGAACGCTCCATTCAAAGATCGGTAGCATTCTATAGGCCCTGCACAAGTCAGATACGTTAAGTAAGCAAAAATCCGAAAATACGCTACAATTAGCAATTAAGCCCACTTACTTGCCTAGGCCAAAAACTGAATTAGAATGGAAAAATAAAAGTCCAAAAGAGGTCAAACAAGCTAAGAATGATAGACAAAAAATTTAACTAAAAGCACTCTATCAAGGATCACTAATTATGAGATGGCTGATTTTTATAATTGTTGCTCAGAATTAGGTCTCCAGCAGCTTAAAACTTGTGGGTTGTTCTTTACTTGGACTAATGGCACAGTATGGGGCAAGATAGATAGCGTGTTGTGTAATGCTGGATGGCTGGCCTCTTTCAGACACTCGTTTGCGGTTGTCTCTAATATCCAATCTATCTCGGACCACGCTGCCGTTGTTGTTCACATGGACCCTAGCTTGATTAAGGGTACCTTTGCTTTTAATTTTAACAATGCTATTGTTGATAGCAGTAGCTTCTTGCCAGTAGCTTCTTGCCAGTTGTGTCTTCTATTTGGTCGACTGAAATTCAGGGTTGTATGATGTATCAAGTGTGCAGAAAGCTCAAATTGTTGAAGCCTATTCTAAAAGGAATTTATAGAAAGGAGTTAAGTGGCATGACGGATCGTATTGAGAAGGCTGAATTGGATTATTTCAATCTGCTTCTCCAGATCCAGAATAGGCCCCATAATAATGACCTTGTCATTAAAGCAGCCCGGGACAGATCCAGCTTATTTGATCTTCACCTGGCGGAATATCGCAAGCTTTCCCAACTGTCCAAGAACAAATTCCTGGTGTCAGCAGATAGGAATTCCAAGTACTTCTACTCCCTTATTAATAAAGAGAAGAATGCTAGATTTATTCCAGCTATTCACAAGGAAGATGGGTCCTTCACCACATCCCAAGCTGAGATTGGATCGGAATTTGTGCAATAATTTTCTTCCCTGCTTGGCACTACTATCCCCTGTGCTGAACCTTGTTTGGAGGTTTGTTCTTGGGGTCCCCGTGTGTCTCCTGACCACTTTTCTGAACTGCTTAAGCCGATTTCTTTTGATGAGGTCTGGAATATAGTTTCCCGGATGGATAATAACAAGGCTCCTATGGGTATAATGTTTTGTTCTTCAAAAAAGCGTGGCCCATTGTTGGAAATGATGTTTTTACTGCTGTTAAGGATTTTTTTTGACACCGGGAAGCTCCTCAGACAGATTAACCATGCTTTTATAGCCTTAATTCCCAAGGTTGATAATGCTAACCAGGTTAATCTATTTAGGCCGATATCCTGTTGTAATGTGGTGTATAAGATTATCTCCAAGATAATTGCTAACAGGTTGGTCCCTGTCCTGTCGTCCATCATAGACCCTGCTTAAGTGGCGTTTGTGAAATCCAGATACATGGCTGACAACGTCTTCCTTGTTCAAGAGATTATTAGAAAGTACTCTAGGAAAAGGATTTCCCCAAGATGTATGCTTAATGTGGACCGTCACAAGGCATACGATTCCATTTCCTGGGAGTATTTGAGATGGATTCTTCAAGCTATGGGCTTCCCAGCAGTTTTTTGTGGTTGGATTATGGAGTGTGTATCCTCTACCTTCTTCAGTTTATCAATTAATGGTGCTATTTATGGTCACTTTGAGGGTAAAAGGGGGTTAAGGCAAGGAGACCCTCTTTCTCCTTATCTTTTTGTCATTTGCATGGAGTACCTATCTAGGGATCTTAGTGGGCTGAATAATAATTTGTTGTTCAACTTCCATCCGGGGTGTGCGGCTCCGAATATCACGCACTTAGCGTTTGCTGATGATATTGTTTTGTTTGCTAAGGGTGACTACTCTTCAGTTGCCACAATTTACAGCAAACTTCGTAGATTTTGTGATGTATCCGGTTTATCCATCAGTCAAGGGAAATTTGCCCTTTTTGCCTCGGGAGTGGACAATCAGACCCTTTTCGACCTCCTTGAGTTGACTGGATTCCAGTCGGGTTCTTTTCCCATGGCCTGGCAGTGTTTCGGCTCTAAGTCGGACTCGACCCTTGTTAAAAGATTGTTCTCTATCCGTGATGTGTTGATTGCGAAAGAAGGGGATCTGGACCGGGCTGGGATGGTCCTTGATTCTTGGATGCAACCTGACGGGTTTGATGCTTCCAAGGCTTATGATTATTCCCGGGATGTTCACTCCAGACAGTTTTGGTTCAAGGTGGTATGGAATTTGGCCATTCCCGCTAAAGAAGCGTTCCACCTTTGGCTTGATGTGAGCAAGAAGCATCTCAGCTTGGACTGAGCTCCATTCCTAGATAAAGGGTCTGTGTGCAGGTTTTGCAATGAAGCAGCCGAGACCGATGACCATCTTTTCTTTAAATGCCAAGTTATCCTCAAGGTCTGGGCCAAGATAAAGGACTGGGTAGGCTTCCCCAAGAGGATATATCTCTTCATGGCATGCTGAACAGTTTGGTACACCACAGGGCGACTTCCAGAATCTTGGGCAAAGTCCGCTGTTAAGCTTTGGCTACTATGGTTTTTTGTACTTGGTCGTATAGAAATTGTATGCTTTTTGATAATCACAAGTTTAATTCTGAGGATTTAATTGATAGAATTAAATTCCGCATTATTAGATACGCTCACTTGACGCACTTGTATTAGCAAATGTGTTGTTTGTGTTGTTCAAGTTGTATTTTGCCAGCATTTCCATATTTGTTTCTTTTGGCAAGTGGAGTTTAGTGATATGTTGATTTACCATGATATGTCTTGAGTATTTTGTAAGTATCTTTTGGTTAATATATATATTTACGTATTTTTTTTTTTTTTAAAAAGAAAGAAATAGCAACTGAGAATTGTAGATTCCTCCGCCAACGTGAGAAACAGCATAATGCAGTTGCTGATTCTGGTATCCCTTGACACACCTATTTTATAACATACCCATTTTAAAAACAAATTTATAAAAGAGACCCAAAGAATCCATCACTGATTAACTTTAGCCATTGATTTGAAATTGAAGAGACATGATGGTGAAATAATGTATTTCCCACAGTAACAGGTCTCTCACGCTAATCGCCTCCCCCACATACTCAAGCCTAAAGACATCTAAAGTTCTAAAACTTAAGATTTCATTTTAATGATTGAAAAACTCTTAATGATCTAATGAAGGCTTAAATAAATATTTCTTTTACTTTTAACTTTTAAAAAATAAGACTTAAATAACCTTTTATCTATGTAATAGGATGTTTTTTATTTTAATCTTTTAAAGATTTTTATTTTATTTAAGTCCTTGTAAATTTTACTTTCTCCTTCCTAACATAAGAACCAGAAGAAAATTATTCTAAAACAAATATCACATTTGATTTTTAATATAACATTAATTACTCTTTTACACTAATACTCCTAATTAATATCACTTTCATTTTTAATCTAATATTGATACTATTTTTTATCTATTTATTAATTTTTTAATATATAAAATAATATAGGACAACACTGATAACATTTGTAATGAAATGAAGGAAGTAATATTTTTTTGTTTTAGTCTTACTGTTAAATAATAATAATATTAACTAAGGACATATAATAATATTTGGCCGTTTATTAACTTATCATATCATCATCAGAAAATCTAACTGGATGACCAAATATAATTTTTTAATAAACTGTATTTTAAAATATTTTAATTAACTAATCTAATGCTATTGATTTTTTGAACAAATTTAAAAACAGACCTTTATTATTATATTTTTCTTTTTGTCAAACGGATCCTTAATTTTTTTTTTTTTCCTTGAACCGTAGTGTAGGGTAGATTTGTCGAAGTGCGCGTGTCCTTCCTTGGACTGAAGAAGGGAAGGGAAAGGCAAAGAAATTTAGAGCGCTGAAACCAACGCTAGAGTCAGGTGTGCTGCATTATTGCAGCTTTAGCATTTTCCCTCTCTTTCCTTCTAAGGCAGTATTTGTTGGTTCTCTCTCCCATGCCATGTCTTGTCCAATTCCAACTTTCTCTTCCTCTCTCCCATCCTTCATTTCAATGCTTTGTCTTTATTCTTTGGAAATTGTTTTCTAAACCATAATAGTACTGCCACAATAAATATTGTTCTCTCCTTGATTAACAAATCCTTAATTAGAGGGTGTGTTAACCAATATCATTAAAGTATTAGTAGTTAAGAAATTAAAAAAATATATAAAATTAATAAATATTAAAAAATTATGAATCATGTAATTTTATGTATCTCAAATAAAAAAATTCTTTCAATTTCTTAATTATTAATACCTTAAGGACATTAACATTTACCAAATTTTAATAGTATATTTGATTTATTGTTAAAATTTAAAAAAGAAAATAGAAGGTTTAGTCCAGGTAAAAAAAAATGGCCCTTTGTTAAATCAAACATTTTTATTTTTATCCATTTCCATTCACATTTTCTAGTTTTATTCATCCTATTTTTCATATTATTTATTTTCTATTAAACAAACTTGAAATAATAAAAAAATAAAAAAAAGAAAAGATAAGTAAGATGACTTTGTAGATTATTTGGTAGGTAAATATATATAAACTGAGAAAAATATTTTTTAATAACGCTGCAAAATAATTTTTTTAATTATAATCATTAAGATTAAAATAAAATTGTAATTATAGTTATTAGATTTAAAATTAACAATTCAATTTTTTAATTAAATCTCATGTGATATTTTAAATTTTTCACGAAATTTTTAATTAAAGAATCACAAATTAAACAACAATTTATAACATCAATTTTAATATAATAATTGTAATTTAATATTTTAATTTCTCACGATAAATACGAATTCTCACCTAGTATGCTTTCCTTAAAAAGGATTAAAACTAATTAAAAATAAAAAATTATACTTATTTATGTTAAAATAATAAAATCTATTTTTTCCTAACTTGTCCACCCTCTCTAATTTTTCCTTCTTTTAATAGTTCACTTGCACCCTTCCATGCGTAACAGATACCGGTCTAGCTGCTAACATCAAGTAGCATTTCTGCTTTATCTTTTTCGTTTTATGGTTCAAACGTACCTAAGGAAAGTAAATTTATGAAACCATTCACATAAGCTAATACATCAAGTGTAATAAGCAATTTGGCTTATTTTGAAGATATAAGGGATAAACATTGGGAAGATTTATATTAATGAATTATGAACAATTATATAAATAAATTTGTATCACATTTTAATCAAAAATCTTAAGCTAACATTTATTAGTTCTATCCTCATTTATATGGTGTTCATTACTACTCGGTGTGAGACTTCAATTCATATTTGCATTCTAATAAGCTCCCTCTTAAGTGTGAATTTTTTTTCCATATGATAGTTTTTCCCTTAAGCAGAAATCATTTTTATCCACAAATATTTCATAGTAGCCCTTAGAGTTTAACTGCAGCCCCTTGATACTGCCTAACCATTGCTGCTAACATGCTCTAATACCTTGCACCACCACAACACCCGCAAGACCCTCTACCTGATTTTCATGTATGAACTCACCTACCAGGAAGACTCTGGATACAAGGGATCTCCATATCCATGGATCCACCCTAACTCCATTATACTCGTCTAGTCGGTCACCACGTTGAACCATCGACTTTGATACCAATTGTTAAAAAATCTAAGGGGATGAATATCGATGAGATTTGCACCAATGAGTCATGAACAATCATAAAAGTGAACTTGACTTCATACTTTAACTCAAAACCTTAAGGTTCAGGTTTATAGGTTTTATACTTACTAATATGGTGCTCAATCTTTTATTCCTACTTGATGTAGAACTTCACCTCACATTTATACTCCAACAACTTATATACTTGTATGGTCTATAGATATCTCTCTGCTAGAAGTATAGAAGGTTGTCTTCTGTGAAGGCATGGGAAGAAAGTGCATAAACCTAACAAGTAAAAGTGTGTTTGGATACCACTTCAACTCACATTGAACAAAAAAATTACACTTTCTAATGCAAATATGTAGAAGTAACAAGGTATTTACTTTGGATTCAATGACATTTGAGATTGATGAACGTTAAATAGAAACACACAATAAGACTTTTTTTATATAGTTTAAAGTTTGTCATTAGAACTAACTAGCAAGATACTCGTACATTCGCACAAATTGTTCTTATTTTTACACATGTTCGAAATGCACTTATAAAATTAATTTTTATTAAAACAAATACAATTAGTTATTTATATTCTCTAAAAATGAAAAAAAAAATGATTAGAGTATTCAAACAAAATAATAATAATAATAGCTCAAACAAATCTTGATTTTTAGGCTATTTAAATCATTATTTGTTATAGGATATTTCAAAAGTGAAAGCATTGCTTATATTCTACTTGTTTCCATCGTAATAAAATTTATTTTAATATATTTATTATGTATGTATGAAGGAAAAAAAATTTAACACTATTACAATTAATATAATTTATATATGACAAGTATGTAATATTTTGTTATAAAAATATATTAATAAATTAGTATTAAAATATTTATTATATAATTATGTAAAAAATATTTTTAACTTTATTTTATAAATATTAATTAAC
>PYAF01003195.1:580262-605051 GCA_007407185.1 Glycine tomentella
ATTAGAATTGTGATAATATAAAATGTCAAATAAAAAATATGAATCTGATTTTGGAAAACTAAAGAAAAAGAGAAAAGTTGATAAATTAATTCAATCTTAACAAGGTGTTCTTGATAAATTTATTACTGTTCATAAAAAAGATGTAGGAATAAGTTCAATTGATGAAAAAAATTATAAAAAATTACTCGTAGATGATGCTAAAAATATTGATAGTCTTAATTCCAATCAATAACAAAAAGAAGAAGAAGATTTAAATGAGAATACTTTATTAGAAGTAAATGTTGAAGATAGTAACACTCCAAGTGAAGTTGCTGAAAATATTTGTAACCTAAGGAAATAGAAAAATGTTGATGAAAAATTTAGAGATTTAATGATTGAAAAGGGTCCAATTAGACATAGCAATTTAGAATTTCCAAAAGATAAAAATAATAGACATTTTAATTCATCTTTTTATCAAAGGATATTGTCAAATAGAGAAAAATATGATAGGAAATGCCTAGTTTATTCTATAATATTATATAAAGTGTATTGTTTTTGTTGTAAGTTTTTTTTTTCAAGTGGTATTAGTCAATTGGTAAATGAAGGAATTAGAGATTGAAAAAATCTTAGTTCTCAATTTTGCAGCTAAAAAAACTAGAAGATTAATATAAAAATTAATATTTATTAATTTTTTTTATGAATTCTGCCTTAGGCCTCAATTTTTCTAGGTGCAGCCTTGAAGAGACCATGAGCAAAGATAACCCCATCCCATGGACCACGCATTACACATGAATCACTAAGGATTAGAATGTATCTTTGTAGCGTGTTTTCAAATGATGGGTTGCCTTTTGATCATTAAGCGTCGAAAGTACGACTCCTCTACTCAATCCACACAAGCAACAATCGAAGTGTGGTCTCAACGTTAGTCAATGGTAGACGCATAGGGATTTAGTGTGACACACTTTTCTTTCTCGATAGTGAATGATGAATTTCATGTAGTGTGTCTGTTTCATCTCTCTCGTATATACAATAAATTTATCTAAATCTAAATTAAATCTTTTATTTATCAAATCTTATTTGATACAGATAATTATCTTAATTTTATCTTATTTGATCTCTTATTTGATTTAAATCTATAGATAAAATAGATATATATATATATAGATAATTAACTAAATCATATCTAATTAATTATCTCTCAAATTGTATCTTGTTTAATTAAATATATTATAAATTAAATCTTATTTTATTTATTAACTATGAACTAAATTAAATCACATTTAATTTATTCATTTACCCAAATTGATTATTCTATATGTGTAATCCTACATGCTCTTACTAGGCTGGCAATAATATTATCTTATAATATTTTAGACAATGATTGACATCTAACAATGCATCACTGCGACCCATCCCATGAGAAAAATTGGTGATTCGATTTCAACCTTACCTCAACCATTTTCACCATGTATTCATTGTCCCTTCGTTCAAATGTCTTGATTGAACACGAGGCATAAGAGTGTCATCTTTGTTAAGTCTTATCATCGATTTCTTCGATAGCCGAGTGGACTCATAAATATCCAATATCTCATATTTGTCCATTTTTGCGTGGCCACGCATATAGCTCGTCTCACTCTATCGAGAGATCCATAGACATAACTCTTGCTATACGTAGGAGGGACACATCCTATCTACATCACTCACATCCCTCAACATGATTCTTTCTAGGCTCAAGTATTACCTTTATAATCACTCTGTTACATATTATGTTTGATGGCTTTTTTACCGGAAGGAGGTTAAAAAATTCAGTAATTATCATATGGGGGTTGTCCATTTTTTATTTATCATTTAGGGGTAAGTCATGCCAGGTGTCAAAAGTCATACCACCTACAATGACTTTTTTATTTTTTAGTTTTTTTAAGTGAAGTCGTAAATGTGCTTTTTTTTTCAACACTCTAAAGTTTTCTTTTCAAAAGTTAATTTGAAAGTCGTAAATATATTTATGACTTTAAAGTCATATCAACGGTTTTTTTAAATAATTTTTTTATGTATATTTACGATTTGGTTTTTTTATAAAAAACCTTAAAAAGTCGTAAATGTATTTACGACTTTAAAGTCGTTGCGCTTTTCGCTTTTTGTTAATTAATTTTTTATTTATATTTACAAATTGGTTTTTTATATAAAAATCCATTGGAAAGTCGTAAATATATTGACAACTCATACTAGCATAATATATTTTTTTTGCTTTTTATTTTGGTTAATTAATTTGTTGTGATTTTTAGTTTATTTTTATATATTATGGGTTATTACTTGCATTTGTTTTAATTCTTGGTTGGTAATTTATTAAATGAGTTAAGTAAACCCATTTTTGTTTTTTGAATTTTTGTTATTTTGATTTATTTCATTCTATTTTAGTTTTAATTTCGTATTTGGTTTGTGAAAATTTGAAAAGTTGTTTCATTTTGTTAATTAAAGTTGTAAGTAATATTAATTTTTTATTTAATATTTTAGTAATATATGTTATAATTAAATTTTATTTTGTTAATTAATTAAGTCAAACCATAATTTATGTTATATATTAAAAATTTGAAATGCAGACTTTAAAGTCGTTAGGAATCATACTACTTTAAAGTAGTGGAATGTACAATTTAATTGAAGCTTTCTAAATGCATCCCTTTTTTTTATATAAGTTACTTAGTAAAATTAAAACTTGCTAATTACACCCGTTTTTATTAAGTAGACTCCAATCTTTTCTTTTAAATTTTAAATTCTAATTTTTCCTTTTAAATCTTTAATACCTATTATATCATTTCTTTCATCTCTCTTTAATACATAGCCAACGGTATTACCTGTGTACACACGGTGATGATCATGTTCCTCAACAACAACAAATACATATACACGATTATGCTAGAAAAAGAGATGAATGTGATCATCCTACAACAACAAACACAAACACGTAATTATTACATAAATTACTAAAATATTTAATAAAATGAAATATTTAATTAAATGATATAAAAAATAAATACAAAATATTAAATCAAATTATAAAAATAAAAATTACTTGCATTTTTAAAAATTACATCAAACAATTTACAACATTAATTAGAATATTAAATATAATTCAAAGTAATTATAACATAAATTACTAAAATTTTTATTACATGATTTATAAATATATACAAAATATTAAACCAAATTAAAAAAATTAAATTATTAATAATTAAATAATAAAATTAAACTACTTTTTCCATTTTTAAAATTAATTACACAAAAATAACTCAAAACCATTTGCAATTTTCTAAAATACAAAAAATTAAAATAACAAACAAAAGTAATTAAAAAAATTCATATATATATATATGGGTTTACACTCATAATACATATATTTAGATAAACAAAACCAATATTAAATAAACAAATAAAATTAACCAAAAAAAATTAATATATATAAAGCTACGATTTTTTTTAAGAAAGAAAATTCCAAGTATAAAGTCATAAATATAAAAATGACTTTAAAGTCATTTTTATATTTACGACTTTTGAAGGACCATTTCTAAAAAATAAAAAAAATAAAAAAAATACGACTTCTGAACTACAACAACAATGAAGTCGTAAAAAAATTTAGGACTTCACTTAAAAAAACCAAAAGAAAAAAAAAACTCATGACCGGTGGTAGACTTCTCGTTTAGAAGTCATACCACGTGGCACGACTTACCCCTAAATGGTCAATAAAAAATGCACAACTCCCATATGGTAATTACTAAAGCTTTTGCTCCCTTCTAGTAAAAAAGCCGATGTTTGATAACATTAAATCCTACAACTTCATATAGAAATTGTAGTGGTTCAAGTCAAAGGACTATTATCACCCAAGACTGGCCTTGAGCCTTGTCCATAGGTGCAACAACATTGAGACCACGGCTAAAAGGGGACCAATTTTATTTTATTTTTTTTAAATATAGTTTTGTAATATTCTTTTATATATTATTCTGTATTATTTTTATAAATAAATTGAAGTTGTTATTTTTTTATTCAACTTAAAATATGACATGTGATTAAAAAATATCATTCTTTTAGTTAGTTTTCCTAACATGTTAAGTCATAGAATCATATTGGGTGAATTTTCAGCTTTATGATATATTAACATATTGAAGAGACACAAACAAAAATGAAAATTATAAAGGAAATAAAACTAAAACTAATAAACCAATAAAGAACAAAATATAGTAAGTTTTAAGATAAAAAATGATATTTTGTCAATGATAGACGATAATTATAGAGCTAGAGAATTTTCTTTGAGGGACCAAATATGAAAAATAAATTAAATCATAAATATAAATAATATTTTAAAAATATAAATAAATAAAAAATTTAAAAATGATTTGAGTTTCATGTAAGTTTACCTAAACTTGATAAAATTCGATGAGAGTGTGTATGAGTTTCAAAAAAATAATATCATCTCTTTTAAGCTAGATGTTTACTATCTTTTGCTGGGACAGGTTACGAGAGTCAAACCCACATCCCGCTTTGTCCCTTTGTCCTGCCTATTTTATATATAGATATTTATATGTATGTATTTTTTTTAGAGACATAAATTGAATAATAGACGATATCATAACGGTAAATTAAATAAAATAATATTATATGTCCTTTTCATATTTGTTAAAATTATGTTTTTTTAGTGAAATACAATGTATATTTTATAAATTTATATGTTTATTTTTAAATGCTAAATATAAGAGGGCCTTATTTAGTATTTCTCCATGGGCCCATAAACTCTCAAGACCAACCTTGTTATCACTTTATGGTTGCCATCAAAAACGCTTATGACACTTACATAACTATTGTGAAGCCTTCTCATAGCGGGTCTATTAGTATAAATATTACTTCTAATGTTTATACCTATGTGCCAACTTGATATCTCATATTCATAATGTGTGAGACGTGGTCATCATTCTACTCACACAATAGCTTTAATGCATTATTGTCTCCCTAGTCAACAAAAATACTTAACCACGAATGGTTTTAGAATATCATTTCATTGTTCAATCAATCTCAGAGTCAAGTCCCACTTGATTTGCCATCGAACGAATCACCTATTATAAGGATGTTATTTGCTATAAAACTAATAACATAATAATCTACATGCCTCATTTATATATAAAATATATAAACCAAAGTCATGATACAAATATAGTTTGAAATGGATTGACCATTAGGGCTAACTCCAACATTTGCAACATAATCATAATGTAGACCCTCAAGTATCATCAACAATATATTTCACCACTACTTATCATCATGACCACATCTGACATCAATTGTCATAATTTTTCATCATAAACAATCATTACAACTTTCATATACCAACAATTGACTAGGCTTCAACTGACATCAATAGTCAGCTAGGCCACAACTGACATACATAAACAACCAACTAGGCCACAACTAACATACACATCAATAGCCAACTAAGCCTTCTCAACCTCAAACATCAACACTAACTCTACTCCATTGAGTTTTAACACAATATGAGCAATCCCCGACAAGGTCTATCCCCTATAAAGGAAGTGCAATTTTATTGAATATAGACAAGTGTTGGTAGTGGCTTACCTCTGGATTTTGCAAAATCAAATGTTTAAAAGGATTTCGCCCACTCGTCCATTCTATATGTTCATTCCTGTTAGCCACCATGAAAACCTCCAACACTAGGTTAAGGGCCACCTTGACACCCTCAACTTACGTGCCAACTCATATGCCCATGCATTCAACTGTGCATACACCATATACCAATGACAACAATACATTTCCATGCACCCATCGTGTACTAGCAATAACAACAATACATTTTTGTGGACACACCAAGTGCCAACAACAACAACTACCCCTTCCCTGTACTCCAAAAGGATAAACTAAATCCCTTGGGAAGTAGTTTAATAACTCTGACACACCATTCAACGTCAAAATATAGGGGTGATACTTAGGTAGATACCCCACTAGGCGAGACCCTCGAGTCACTTTATTGGGGCAGAGTCATTGCATGAAACTCACTCTCTCAAGTATACCATTTTCAACAACTAAAAATCTTCCCAAAGGCTATAGCTAACTCCTTTCAATACATATGGTTGGTTCTCATATAAGATATGAATCATCATCAATATATTAACAATATTTCAAAGCACCATACTATTCTCAATAACATTTATACATCCTCTTGTACATATAAATACCTCAACTCAACATAATCATTTGTTATTAAAGAAATATCATTCATCCATCTCAAAACATTATCGATTCTTAGAAAATAAGAGTTTCCAAACATAGTTCTAAAATCCAAATGTGGCATTTATCATAGTCCTCATACATTAGTCAACATTCATTTGGAAACCATTTAATAAAGTGTTCAACATGAATTTTTGCTTAAGCTTAACCTAAAAGCACGAATTCCAAAGGTCATCCCAAATTTAGTTATATTTGCACTTAAGCTTGGGTCAATGATAAATCCTATTTTGATCACCTTTTTATGTGTAGTTCTAGACCAATTACATGCATTTATGATATAAATTGTTGGAAGAATTCACGGTTTGTGGTTATTTTGGTGAAACAAGTGATCAAAGAGCATTTGGAGAAAAAAGGCTCAAAACAGGAAAAAAACTGATGAAGATAGACTTGGTTATTCATCTAGGTTGTGATCAGCCATTAAGGCCTTGATCAAGCATCATGGTCATGATAAACTTGCATCATCAAGGTCATGATCATTCATCAAGGTCTTGATATATTGATCATAACTCAAAATAGATTTGCATCCAAAAAACCATCACAACCCTTATCAATTGATCATGGTCATAATCAAATCACGTTGGTTGTCACTTAAATCTTTTTATAAATAGTCTCTTTTAGACCCTGGGTTTGGAGTCTCTTATTCTTTTTGCATTTTGAGATTTTTAAAGAGCAAGAATGAGTCATTAGCCCCAACCAAGTATGAAGATCACCATTGGAAAGGTTCCTCATCTGGATTCCAACCCTCTTGGTATGTTTATGTTTCTTTATAGGATTTCTAGTTTATTCATGACTACGAGTGGCTAGTCTCCCTAATTCAGAGATTATGATCTAACCTACCTTGAATCCTTTTTCTAATTTTAATAAGATTCTCAATGTACTCCAGTTAATTGATTTTCTTCTTTACTTCTAATTTTTATTTAGAAATAATCATTCTAATACTTAATTGATTGTATAGTAGTGATTATCTATGTGTAATTGGTATATCTAGGAAGAGAGTGTTTTATACCAAACTGCATGACCAAACTAGTTGGATAATCTATGTTATGTTGATTAGGAAATTAATTAATCACACTTGTCATCAATCTTCATCCTTTGGTTTAAGTTAATATGTCAACTATCAATTGAGTATTGTTTAAGGCAAAAAGCATTATTAGACCATCGTCAATGGCTAATAATTGACTTTAGGGAACTGCTAATTAACAATCGTAAGAATCTTGTTAGAATCAGGCTTGAGGGAATTGATATGCATGAAATCATAATCTCTGAATATTCACTTTATCTTATCTTTACACTTATCTTGCAATAGATAATTGACAATTCAATCACATCTTCATTTTGATTCTTTCGTCAATTACTTCCTTAGCAAAAATATTTATTTGGGAACACAACTGGCCCTGTGAGTTCAATATCTGGACTTTTAGTCTTCGATACTACTACATAGGGTACACTTGCCCTTGTGCATCACTATTTTACGCACCAAGTTTCTTGTGCCGTTGTTAGGAACTAGTTGTAGGATTTCCAAGTAATTAGTTTTAATTTTGTTCACAGTTTTTTTATATGTATTTTATTTTTCTTTAATTTTTTTGTTTATATCTTTTTATTTTTAATAATATATATAGAATAAATTACACTCATACCCCCTGTATTTTTCCAAATTACACTTGATACCCCTCCTTTTTTGCACCCTACAAAAAACCCTTTAATTTTTTAGCTTACATTGCACCCAGACCCTCTCCCTCCTAAACACTGTTTAATAATTTAACAGAAAGTAGACAATGTTGTTCACATGATTATTAATGAAAATTTATGTCTAAAATATCCTCATCTTGTTCCTCAAAATTACATCTTGGGTTTTACAAATCATCCTCTTCTTCAACAAACCCTCTCCACTTACCACTACCACCTCCTTCTCCTTCGCCTCCCTCTTCCACGACAAATTCATCTCTTCCTCATCATCGTCATCCTCGCCCACCACTTCCGTCAGAGCAACCACCACCACCATTGTAGCCGTTGTCACTACTGTCATATCCATCGCTACCACCTCTTTGTCCCCCGTCGTAGCTTCGGCCACCATCATCGCTGCGTCTAGTTCCCTGGACACTGGTGCCGTCAGGTAAAAGTAATGTATAAAAAGGGAGGGATATCGAGTGTAATTTGAGAAACACACAGGGGGTGCGAGTGTAATTTACTCTAACGGAAAATTTTGTCTGCTCAGATATTTCAATTGATGTTAGTTAATGACGTTAACAGAAGGGGGTAAAAGTAATGTATAAAAAGGGAGGGGTCAATTTGAGAAAACACAGGGGGTGCGAGTGCAATTTACTCATATATATATATATATATTGCCAGTTGTGTTTGAACTTTTTTTCTTGTGTTTACAGTGTTGCTGAAAGAATAAGAGCAATGGCTAAACTTGTGGTAAACAATCTCTTGAAGATTTTGATGGACTATCTCACCTTCGAGGTGGGAGAAACCAACAACACTCAACTGCCAACACTTCCTCAAGGGGTTATTTTTTATTACAAATCTGGATTCTTTGATATGATTGAAGGTAACCCAGTTTGTGGAGCATCCCACAAAGACTCCATGATGCATTTGAGGTGGGTTTTGAGGTTGTATGACATTACTAGGTAGACCAACATAGTAAGGAGTACATAAGAATAGTGGCATTTCCCTTCACTCTAACCAAGAAGGCTTGGGAGTGGCTAGGAGCACTTCTAGAGAATAGCATCACCAATTGGGCTCAATGCTCCATCTCCTTCCTTCGCAGGTACTTTTCTGTGATGAAGATTGACAAGCTTCAAAGGGACATTGATAACTTCACTCAAAACAAGCAGGAAAACTTGTCCTCCAACATTGTGCGTGCACACCCCATCCAACCCATATCCAGAATCGTAGCACATCACCACCGTCATCCTCCAACACTGGTTTTGGTTGTGAGTGTTTATGTTGTTGTTGTGGTTTTGGTGGTGTCGAGATTCAAGTAGGAGATGATGTAGACAATGTTATTATTCTCAACCAAATTACATTTCGTTTAATAAAAATGATAAAAAAAAGAAACAACACAAATATGAGTCCATTGCATAATAATTCAATGAAGTCGCATTTCTATTTTTTGCTAAATGGGTGGAAAAAATAACGGAGATACGATTTTGTTGCATAAAGGGGGTGCAAAAAAATTACACAATGGAAACACGATTTTGTAGGTAAAATACACAGCAAAATCATGTTTTTGTTGTGTAATTTTTTTGCACCCCCCTCTTACGTAACAGAAACATAATTGTGTTGTGTATTTTGCCAATGAATCATGTTTCCATGAAAGGGACATTTTCGAAGAAAAAAAAAGTATTCAAAGCACCCATGGATAATGCTAATAATTGGTACCAATTTAGAAGGCATATAATTCTGAGTTGATTCATCTCTTATTCAATAGTTGAGATGCCAATGTTATTTTTAATTCACCTTTTTACCAGTTTGTTCATTATGATATTAGAATTTGGAATACTCAACTTAATGCTTGTATTATGTGAAAACAACATATAGAATTTGCATGGTAAAAGTGCTTGATGTGAGTCATTAGAAAGTAAAGGGTTTTGGATGCTAATTTGGAAGTTGAAAGATCTTCCCCGAGTAAAAGTGTTCCTTTGGAAAGCTTGTCATAATTCTCCCCTAACAAGGATGATACTGAGATCAAGAGTTGATTGCCTATGGTGTTGCCTTCAATGTGAGACTGGATTAGAGCAGAATTGGCATATCTTCCTCACTTGTGGATTGGAAGAACATTGTCTTAAGGAGATAGGTTTGTGGAATATTGTCTACCTAATGTTTGATCAAGCTGAAAGCTTCAGTATAACTTGCTTCCAAATTCTTTTTCTATTAGAGGAAGGTAGTGTTCAAGATTTAGCATGGTTCTCTAGAGTCTTTGGAGAACTTGCATTGAAAAGTTATGGAATAGGAAGGTCATCTATGTGGCTGGGATGGTGCTGTGCAATGAGGCTTTCCTCTCGGAATGCCTTTTTGATAAAGAGATCAAACACAAAAGCTACCCGCAACAAATGAAGGCATCACAAGTTAAATGGACAAAACCTCACAAAGGATTCTTAATGTGTAATGTGGATGCTAGCATCCATAACTCAAGTAACTATACTAGTTGGGGTGTATGCATTCGGGATGAACACATGTGGGTTCATGATGGCAAAAACGAAGTGGAGCATATGATGCATTCTAGTGTTTAGAAGAAAAGGCTTTGGGTCTTCTGAAAGCTCTCAAGTGGGGGTGGAGTTGGATCTAACTCATGTAATTTTCAAGCTAGATTGTAAGGCTATTATTGACAAAATGAGTGGTAGCCCTGCTAATTTATCATAAGTAAATGTTGTTATCATTAAGTGCGAACATATTTGGCTAAATGTTGGAAACAATATGAGTAGCATACAAACCAAGAGAGGGGGTGAATTGGTTCTTCCTGCCCCTTTAAAAAAATTGATTTAAAAATCAGAGTTTAATTGATCATATCACAAATCAAACTTAGAATGCCTTTGATCAATCAACCTCCAACCTTTATGAAATGCATTTACAATAAGATTACTTCTGTTGATTATGAAAGAGTTGAACCAGTGAATGACAATCAATAACCCAGAGAAAAGATTAGAGAAGAAGAAAACAACATAGAATTTATACTGGTTCACTACTCGATTCAAGAGAAGCTACATCCAATTTCCTAACCAACAAGCTAGGATCTTACTATATGCAATTTGTTCTTACAAGTTTTACAATCACTCTTAATCAATCCCAAACTAAGAACAAGGCATCTAACACCTATAGACCCTTTGTGATCAAGACTTAGAGAAACAACTCTTCTCCAATTTCCCTCTAGAAAACCTATTCTAGAAAAACTCTAAGAAGCTATTGCACAAGTTACAAACACACTATTTCTTAAAGAAATACAACAATGTAACAAGGAGAGATACAACCTGGGATCCAATGCAAATTTATGGAGATGATTAAAGAATCTTGAACCAAAGGTTGAATAGAAGTTTCAAAACAATCTCTCCGAAACTTTATCTTTAGCAAGTGCCGAAAAGGAAATCCTCACAAGATTTCTAGATGTTTATTGAAATAGAGGATTTATGGGTCATACACTTAAAAACACTTAGTAACTTTTCTCTCAAAAGAATGGATTTCAAAATTCGTTGTTACAAGTGCAAACAAGTAGCATCTATTTATAGAAAAACAGTTATAACTCCCAGTAATTGATTAAATCACTTAAGTAATCGACTAATTCAACTTGGCAATCGATTACAAGTCCTAAGAAATCGATTAAAGTGTTCTTTAGGCTTTTTGGAAAAACTAATGAGCAATGTAATTGATTAAAACACAATGTAATTGATTAAATATGTTGTTTTCAAGTAGTTGATTACCACTTGCTTGTAATCGATTAAACCAGTGAGAAAATGTTTTTCCCGAGTCTTGAAACATGGAACACTTAGCTTTTTATGAAGTTATGAAAAACTTGAGTTTCAGAAAAGCATTTTAAGAAACTTTGCTTTGCAAAATCATGAATGTTTTTCATGATACAATAATGAAAGAGATTTATGCAATGGATCATACGAGTCATCAACTTAGACAAACTCATACACAACTAACAAATGTCATTCTATTGAATTGACATATAAAAAGCCTAAACATTATTGTCTAAGATCATCAGCTTCATGAATCCTCTTTTGCTCTCCCTGAGTCTAACAAATTTCACTTTTGGTTTATTATGTTTTAGTGTTTTTTCACTGTGGTACATTCAATTTTAAAAGTTTCATTTTGGTCCTTTATGTTTTCAAAACTTTTATTTTGGTACATTAAGTTTTAAAAGTTTCATTTTGATCCTTTATGTTTTCGAAAATTTCATTTTGATCCTTTATGCTTTTGGAAGTTCCATTTTGGTGTTTTCTTTTGATTTTCATTAGCAAACGTTAGTATTATGTTAATTTTTAAATAATTAATTTAAAATAGTGCGGCTAAATATCGAAGTTAGACCAAAATCACCATCACAATGTCAGATCTGAAGCTTCTCAACACTGTTGGGTATGGCTCATACTGTGCCGTCAGCAGATATGTAGTTTGGGGGTCTTGTACTGTTGTTGGTCTTGTGTTTTATTATTTGTAGTTTGGACTTGGGCCCATGAATAGTTATGGTGCTTAGGATTTCAAAGCCTATATATTTTCTTGTAATTTGAGTGTAATTGTATGAGTGTGTGAGGGAACATAGTGAAAAGCTGGACGTAGCCCACATTGGGTGAACCAGGGAAACTCTTCTTCCTTTTTCTCTCTTCTCGATTGTTGTGTGATTGCTCGATATCCAACAGACCCAACATTTTTTATCTATGTCGATGTTGGGTCGCGGTGTGGCTCTGGGGTGGCAGGATGGTGTTGTTTTGTGGATGAATGTTGCGTATTTGATTTGTATGTTGATGATGGTTGTAGTGTTGAGGAGGTTGTAGATTTGAGTGGATGGTGATTGCATTGTTTGAAAACAATAGGAATACACACAATAACCAAGAGGGGGTGAATTGGTTTAAACTTATTTTTTTTTAAATCTTTAGAAAATCAGAGTTAATGGATCTTAATCACAATTTAATCAAGAATGCTTCTAATCAATCAAACCACTCAGTCCAAGAAAACAATTGCAAAAGCTTAACTTGTTGAGTAATAAAGAATTCACAAAGAACCACAGATCAATATAACTAAAAGAGATTAAAGAATAGAGAACAATACAAGAATTTATATTGGTTCACTTCTCAAGAGAAGCTACATTCAGTTCTTCTAATCAACACTAGATTAGAGTTCTACTATTCACAAATTTCAGTTTTTACAAGCTTTGCAACAATCACCCTTTATCAAACCTAGATAAAGAATAAAAATCTAAAACACTATTAGAATCCTAGTGATCAAGACATAGAAAACCCTTCTCTATTCTTTCCCTCTAGAGAATCCCACTCTAGAAAAAGCTTCAAGAATCCTTTATAATAGTTACAAATAACAAAAAATTCAGAAACGAATTTACAACAAGAGTTAATGGAGAGAGAAAACTCGATGATCCAATGAATATGAATGAATATGATTTACCAATCATAGTTTAGATGAAAAACAAGTTTTAGAACTTTCACTTCAAAAACTTTTTTGTATTTTTTGTTGGATATAGGGGGAACATCATGAAGAGTGAAAGACTTTGATTCAAGAAATGTGTTTTGAGCTTTCAACATGCTTGAAGTGCCTTGAAGTTTTGTAATTGATTCAAGTGTAAGAGAAAGACAATCTGATTGGTCCTTGCATTGCATTGCATCCATTCATTATTAAGCTTAAATGGTTTTCATTAAATTATCAAAGGTTTTATCTTTTTGGTTAAGATTTGAATCTGATTAAAAGGTTTTTGGAAAAATGTTTTGTTTACTGTTTTAATCGATTACTTAATGATATAATCAATTATTCTGTTCTTCGTTCAATCTGGAAAAACCTTTATGAATAAATTAATCGATTACCTATCAGATTAATCGATTATTTGGCCTTTGATTGAAAATAAACTGCTTTGTTAAAGGTTTTAATCGATTAGTTAATTAGTGTAATCGATTACATAGTTAGAAGATTATTTTAAGCCTTGCTGTTATAATCGATTACCATTATCAGTAATTGATTGCATAGTTCATTTGGAAAATGCCTGCTTTCTGATTTAATTGATTACCAAAATCCGTAATCGATTACACAGTTCATTTTGTGAAACATAGCTTTCTGTCTTAATCGATTACAGCTTGGTTTAATCAATTATTTTGCTCGTTGTTGAAACCCAGAAAGCTTCTTTAACATTTTAATCTATTAAGTGATAATTTAATCAATTACATAAGAATTTTAATCGATTATTAGGCGTGTTTAATCAATTATAGTTAGTTACAAAATCTGTTATAAATAAGTTTGAAGGCTTGGCTTGTTACACAACTTGACGACTTCGTATTTCTGAGTATACACAAGCCTTCTAAGCATTTTCTAAGTGATTTTCTCAGTGCTTTTACTTCTTGCTTCATTCAAAACATCAATGAGTCTTTGAATGATTCTTGAGCAAGATTCTTTTCAAGGTTAAGGAAAAACATGATCTGATTTAGTTTGCTACTCAACCTGATTTGGTAATTCATGTGCATAACATTTATTGGATCATCAAATTGTCTCTCTCCTTAATCTTTGTGTGTAAATTTGGCATTGAATTCTTGTTTGTAATTGGCTATTGTAAAGTGGGTTCTTCTTGTTTGATTCTAGAGAAGGGTTCTCTAGCTCAAGAATAGAGTAGTGTTATCTGGTTCTTGCTCCTTAGAATTCTAATAGGGTTTTAGATTTCTATTCTTTATCTAGTGTTGATAAAGGGGAGAGTTTTGTAAAAGCTTGTAAGAACATAAATTTATAATAGTGGAACTCTAATCTAGTGTTGATTAGAAGAAACTGGATGTAGCTTCAGTTGTGAAGTGAACTAGTATAAATTTGCTTGTGTCTTTGATTCTATTTCTCTATTACTCATCTTGTTCATTGGTCATTGATTCTTTGATTCATATCCATTGTCCAACAAGTTCTATTTTGATCTATTGACTTCTTGGGCCGAGTTATTTGATTGAGTAAAAAGATTTCTTGGTTTTGAAAGTGATTAAGATCCTGAACTCTAATTTGAATTAATTTTAAAATATCAAGGTTTTAACCAATTCACCCCCTCTTGGTTATTGTGAGTATTCCTATTATTTTCAATTTTACCCCAAAAAATCTTTCAATACACCGTGAAGATTTTTAAAAGTGTGGGACAAGAACTTTTGAACTTAGAGTATCCTTTCTCAATTTCAGAAGGCTTATGAAAACTTTGAAAATTTCGTAGTCAAGTATTTTATCTTTTAGACAAACTCACAAGCTATTTATAACCAACTTCTATAACTAAATGTAATCGATTAAATCACCAAAGTAATCGATTAATTTAACTTATGTAATCGATTAAACTACCATATAATCAATTAAAGTTTTCTTTGCACAATCTGGAAAAGTTTTACGAACAATGTAATCGATTAAAACGAGTTGTAATCGGTTAAAACGAGTTGTAATCGATTAAACTAGTCATGCTTGGTTTTGAAACAAGCCTATGTAATCGATTATGATTGAGTGGTAATCGATTAAGGCAGTCATGCATAGTTTTGTGTTTTGTGTTGTCTAATCGATTACGATATATTTGTAATTGATTAAAGTGTTCATCATGACTTTGTAATAGATTACACAGGTTGGTAATCGATTAAAGCGGTCACATTTTGTTTTTCCAAAACCTTTACCATGAGAAATCAATTTCGTTTTGGAAACATGAAAACTTTTATGCTTTAATAAAATCATGTATGCATGTTAATGATTATGTTTATGTAATGCAAGAATCATAAGATTAGCCTCTTAACCATTTAACAAATTACAAATGTCTGGGCATGTGAAAAACTAAAATCTTTCTTCTAAGGCACAAGCTTCATTCCTGACTTGATCATCTTCCTGCTCCCCCTATATCCAACATTGTTTATGTTGCGGTGGTTATAGAGTTTGCAAAAGATGACGAAGGCTAGAGAAGTAGGTGGTTGAATGCATTTTAAAAAGATAGTAACAATTTTTAGCCGCCACTATTTTTAATTAATTATTTAAAAATTTAAAGTTAACAGCACATTAAATTTGTCAACATAGCTGCCACTATTTTTTTATTAATTATTTCAAAATTTAAAGTTAACGACACACTAACGTTTGCCAATAGAAACTAGAAGAAATGACTAAAATGAAACTTTTGAAAACACAAAAGATCAAAATGAAACTTTTGAAAACGTAAAGGTCCAAAATGAAACTTTTAAGACTTTAGGTACCAAAATGAAACTTTTGAAAACATAAAGGATAAAAAATGAAACTTTCTAAAACATAAAGAATCAACATGAAACTTTTAAAATTTAATAAACCAGAACAAAACAACACTAAAACATAATGGATCAAAAGTAACATTTAGCCAACATATTTTTAACTTTGGTGTAGTGAGTTTTCTAGTTATAAAAGTTTTATGAGTAATTTTGAGTTTTCAAGAAAGTGTTGGCTATTTAGCTTTCTTTAGTGCAATGAGTGTCTTTACTCAGTTTAGAGTTGCTTTACAACAAGTCACATACTCTGTTTAACCAACCGAATTAAACTTTTTTGGTATATTAATTTCCTTTCTTCATTGATGAGCTTTGTGCGCCTGTATATTAATTCTTTGTAGTTAAAAATAAGGGTAAATAGTCATTTTTATCCTTGAATGTGTAAAGCGCTCACAAATTCGTCCTCGAAAGATGGAAATTCAAATTTTTGTCCCTGAAACTAAAAAAAGTACGACAAATTCATTCATATGTTAACTTCCGTCCATTACCGTTAATTGAAAGATCCTATGTGACACATTTTGGGACAAATTTGGCAACAATTTACACATCCAGAACGAATTGGTCAATGCTCTAGGCAAAATATAATTCAATATTTATCTTCTTCCTTTTTTAATCATTACAAGTATAAAATTACAATAAACACTTAAAATTAGGAAAACAAGTATAAGTTAGAACAAACATAATAATAAGCATAATACTGATTAATAAGTTGCTCTGAAATTTCTATTATGACAACATTAAGTAGTGACAAAATCAAGTTTAGTCTCATTTTTTATGTAAGGATTAACTTAATGATTGTGCATTTTATTTATTTGAGTCTCATATTTTGGATAAGGTATTATCTCATATTTTTGCTTTGAAATTTATAATGTGATAGTATCTTACCCAAAATATGAGATTCAAACAAAAATGCACAACCGTTAAATTAATCCTTACAAAAAAATGAGACCTAACTTGATTTTGCTACTATCTAATATTGTTACAATAGAAATTTCAGAGCAAAAACAAACATTTTATGCTTATTATTATGTTTGTTCTAACTTATACTTGCTTTCCTAATTTTTTAAGTGTTTATTGTAATTTTATGCTTGTAATAATTAAAAATGGAGAAGATGAAGATTAAATTATATTTGGGTAGAGCGCTAACAAATTCGTCCCTGAATGTGTAAAGCACTGACAAATTCGTCCCTAAATGTGTCACGTAGGATCTTTTAATGATGAACTGTAACAGACAGAAGTTAATGGATGAATGAATTTGTCGCATTTTTTTTTTCATTTTCAGAGACAAAAAAATTGAATTTCCATCTTTAGGAGAAGAATTTGTTAGCATTATCCACGTTCAGAGACGAAAATGATTATTTACACTAAAAATAAATCTTAATCAATTAGTCATCATAACTAATATAAAATATGTTTAATTATTTTGCGCGTCCTCGTACTTTTATCAAATTTTTTATTAGGTTCTTGGATTTTTATTTATTTATTTAATTGGGTACTTGATTTTTTTTTTTTTCAATTAGATCATCCTCTCTAATCGGCGTTGTGGAAAATTAACCATAAACACGTAATTGGAAGGGAAAACAGTGGACTAATGCTTATATAGTGTGTTGTATGCAAACTGAGTCAATCATAAGAGATTTTTACAAAGTTTCAACCTTCAATTAACTCAATTGTGCTTACAATACACTCTTGAAGTACTAATCTATTGTTTGCACTTCTAATTAGGTGTTTGTAGTTAAAATTTCATAACAACAATTAGACAGAAATACCCGATTAAAAGAAAACAAGGTTTAGGGATCCAACTAAAAAAATAAAAATTCAAGGACCTAATTAAAAATTTGAAAAAAATATGGGTTTCCACATATCAATTTAACTTATAAAATATAGTACTTAAATTTATTACATAAAACTTGAACGCAAATATATAAATTTTATGATAAGCCATATCAAAGCATAAATTAACTCAGAATTCACTACTAGATGTAAATGAAAATGGGGGACACACATCTTAAAGTTTGTTTGAATGCTTTTAAAATTATGTTTTGATAATTTAAGAGTGAATTTTTAATTTAGCTATTATAATTTTGTAATTAATAATCTTTTTTTATTAATTTATTGACTTTATACATAAATAAAGTATGCGTTGGATATATAAATACCTAATGGATACTGGATTAAAATTAAAGTTACTATCCGTGCATACATAAGAAACGATACCAATATTTTTAAAAACATGGATATAAAAACGAATATTTTAATATTTTATCCATATCCTACTCATTTTCATCCTTATGATTTTTCTTTTAAAAGTTTAATTATTCATTTGATCTCTATAATTATATAATTTTATCTTTTAGTACCTATACTTTAAAATCATTTGTTTTATTAATTATAAGTATTTTTTAATTCCTTTTAATTCTTGTGTTTAGACAATAAAGACTATTTTTATTAAAAAATATATTTTTAGAGATTAAACTGATATGTGTAGAAATCAAAATATATTTTTTAAAATATAAGAGCTAAAAAGTAAAATTTGTGTAATTATAAGATTTAGAAAGTTAATTAAAAATTTAAGAATTTAATTTATGAATTTTGAAAAAATAAAGATGAGATGGTAAAAAAGATTACATATAAGAAAGGTAAAAGATTATTAAATAACCTTTATTTGAAAAGTACAATACTTTTGGTTGGTATAATAATATGTTACGGGACCTTGACCATTCTGTCACATTTTTAAGAAAAATTTGCCTAAATGCTTCATCATAATAAATTTCACTAGCCACACATTCTATTTCGCTACAAGTACTAGAAAAATACGTGAGTTGACCTGGCGCAATTTTGTTAGTCACATATTTCGTTATAGGGTCCAGTGAAATATGTGGTCAAATTGTCAGTGATCTGGCAGACAGGACACGTGACAGACACTACGTATTTCGCTAGGGACCAAGCGAAATACATGACATTAGGACACGTGTCATGCATGCATGTGATATTGATTATATAAACTTTAAATGGTCATAACTTTTGATAGAAATGTCTGATGGAGGCGTACGATATGTCAAAATGCTTAAAATTCAGAGAGAAATCCTTGAGCAAATCCCAGAAGATTTGGTCAACTATTTTTTCCAAAAAAAAAACGTCTCTAAGTAGCTCAAAATTAGGATTTAGAATTCAATCATCCAAAAATTTCCTTGTTTTTTTCTACTTTTTTAAGTATTTAATTAGTTAATTTAATGCAATTTTTTTTAATTACTTATCTTAATTGCGAGCGTTTTGACATATCGTACGCCTGCATCGAACATTTCTATCAAAAATTTAACCATTTGAAGTTTATATAATCAATATCACCACTAATTTATGTATGCGTGACACATGTCCCAATGATTTTTTTTGCCCATTGCTATGTATTTCGCTTGGCCCCAGTGAAATATGTAGTGTCTATCACATGGACTGTCCGTTGTTGACCATGTATTTCCTGCTGGCCCCTATAGTGAATTATATGGCCAACAAAATTGCGCCATGTCAGTAATATATTTCGCAGGGCCTTGAATCAAAATACGACGTGTGGCCATATGGAAAATATTACTATTTGCGTGGTATTTAAGCAATTGTTTTTTTAAAATTATGGCACAATGGTCAATATGTTACATAAGGTCTCTAAACCCTAACAAAGAGGGGGGAAAACACACAGTAACGCTTACGCTAGCAAATTCCCTGCAAGACGTAAGCACATACAATTTTATTTTTTTGGTTATAACAAATACTACTGTGTGCGGCCTCTTTTCCTGTTATCTTTATTTATGGATGTCCAAGGACATTGTGCACAGATAAATGGGGTCTACCAAAAAGGTTTAATTCTTCCAAAGTATTGAATCATAATCATAGTTGAAAATTCAAATACATGCATGATGCCTCTTAAGCAACTCTTATCTAATAAGAAAAAAAATCTCATAAGATAAGTTAATTTTTACCCAGTATTTGATCTAGCGTCGGATGTCTCTGAACGACATCAATATCAACATTGGTGTTGATTGTCTTCTTGTAGAATCAACGTGAAAAATTTAGCAATACATGCATTATTGAAGCTAAACCAAACACACATTTAATTATTTTTGGTACATTTTAACATGAAAAATTGATTAAACGTACATCATAAATATTAATCCATTACTTCATTTGTTATGTCAGTATTATATTAATAAAGTTAGTTACTTAAATTAAATAAGACATATTTAATATTTATAATAAAAATAAAAAATTGAAATGCAACATATTATTGAGACAAAAAAATACATATTTTATCTTAAAAAGTTATAAGGGTAATTGTATTTCTTTTAGGTTGTTCAATAGGATGGGAGTTATATCCCATAAGGAAGCGGATTTAAATTTTGTCGTGGAAGTATTCTCTAAACATTTAAGTGTATTATTTATGGAAGTATTCTCTAAACATTTAAGTGTAATTGTAATTTGTAATTGGCAATTAGAGTAAGACGTTAAGGTGCGTGAGCAAAGTTTATCATGTGATGTGTGTCCCTTATCATTCGCGTGCCCTTTGGTTTCTTTCTCGCATATTAAGCGCTGAAACTGACGTACCCTCTCTTTCTCTCTGCCATACTGTGGGGTCTCTCTCAACGTCTTGTCTTATCACGCTTTCCTCTCTCTCTGGTCCATTTTTACTTCACCTCTCTGTCTTTACTCCAACACTCTCTCTCCAACCTTGGTGTCCACTTTCTCTCTGTTTAAGAAGGAACCCACCACTTCTTCAACTTGGTGCCGTTGTTTCATGGACCAGAAGAATACCTCATAGCTTCTTTCTCATTTCATACACTCAAGAACCTTGGTGAGCATTTCTTCTTCATGTTATTTTAGTTTTTAACCATCTGGGGTGCCTCCATTTTTTATGTGACGTGTAGGAACCATTTGGGGTGCTATGCTATGCTATGCTAGCTAGTAAGAAAAAAGTTCCTTTTTTTTTTAATGAAAGTATTTTTAGGTTGTGGCTAAGTGGATTCTGGAGTTTTTCTTTTCAAAATCAAACGGGTTGTTTTGTGAATTTGTTGGTGATGTTTGTCGAGGTTTTTTTGTTTTGCTATGTTCTTTTGCATTTTGCGTGCAGGTTTGAGGATCTGGTTTATGTGCATTTGTTACTAGGTAGAAAGTTCAGTGAAGCTCTTTACAGCTTTTGTCTCAGTGTCCTTGTGTGCTTTGATGTTCTGTCAATGTCGTGCTACATGTTTTGGTTTATTATGTGCCCTTACTTTGGTGTTGCTTCTGATTGTTTCGTAGAGTTCTTGAATTTGTAGCTGCTCGTTGATTTTTATTTTTTCCTGTTGCTCTCTGTTTTAATTACCATCAAGTGTTTAAGGTTAGTCATTATGTCTCTGTGTCTGCTTGCAATTGATGCTCTGAACACTGTTTGAGTCACCCTTTTGGTCTGTGCTTGAGCTGATGTGGGTGCATAACTTTGCTTGTGTGTGGACAATGGACAATAATCAAAAGTTGTGATTGAAGAATTAGGCATGATCTGTTTATTGTATACGACCATTAAACCACTCTTTTAATTAGTTTTTTTATTTTATAATTTTTTTGTGTGTTGGGGGGGGGGGGGGGGGGGGGGGGGGGGGGGGGGGGGGCGGGATGACTTTATGGATTCACTGACTGAAATTCTGTAAGAATGGTATTGTTGCTTGTACTTAGACTGAGAAAATTGTTGCTTTGAAGTTGAAGGTATTGATCCTTGCGCATTTCTGTTCTTATCACATGATCTCTTACAAAATATATGTTCCGTCGCATGAACTCTACTTTTGAACATGTCTCTTACTGCAATAGAATAGCTAGGTGGAGAGATATTGATGCAGAATCTTTGGGTTTCTTTTGGTAGATTGTATTTTAAATTCAATCCAACATGTGGGTTTTTATTAATGGCCTAATCACTTTGATCTCTGTCTGATCCCAATTGAATGTAAACTCAATTCTTATTACAGATAGTTTGGTTACTTTTGTATAGTGTTTAACTATACATTCATGGAGGATGATCTTGTCTTTTCTTCATTTACCTGAGTTGTATGTCTATTTTGAATATGTTATGAAGGCATTGGTAATAAGAAATTAGGAATTGCCTGATTACTTTTGCTCGTTTGTGCACACGTTTGGAGATTGTTGAAAATCTAACACCCCCCTCCCCATTCTACTTTGTTTCTCATTGAAACTCTGGTGAATTGATGCCACAAATTGTCACAAAATTTGTAGAGACATCATGAAGATTTCAAGTTCCAAGCAACTGGCTGTGGGATTTGCACTTGGAAATGAAGGATAGGCAACGTTGGAGAGCTGAAGAGGATGCTTTACTTAGAGCATATGTCAAACAGTATGGTCCTAGGGAATGGAATCTCGTGTCTCAGCGCATGAACACACCTCTTAACAGGGATGCCAAGTCATGCTTAGAAAGGTGGAAGAACTACCTCAAACCCGGCATTAAGAAAGGATCTCTTTCTGAGGAAGAGCAGCGTCTAGTCATCAACCTTCAAGCAACGCACGGGAACAAGTGGAAGAAAATTGCAGCACAAGTCCCTGGTCGCACTGCAAAGAGGTTAGGGAAATGGTGGGAAGTGTTCAAAGAGAAGCAGCAAAGGGAAACCAAGGGGAATAGCTGCACCACCATTGACCCAATTAGCGATAGCAAGTACGAGCATATCCTCGAGAGTTTTGCAGAGAAACTAGTGAAAGAAAGGCCTTCACCATCATTTGTTATGGCTACTTCTAACAGTTCTTTTCTGCATGCTGATGCACCGGCTCCTGCAGCGGCCTTGCTTCCGTCTTGGCTTTCCAATTCCAATGGCACTGCACCTGTGAGGCCACCTTCCCCTTCTGTGACTCTTAGTCTTTCTCCCTCGACGGTGGCAGCACCTCCTCCATGGTTACAGCCCCCCGTGAGAGGACCGGACAATTCTGCTCCTCTTGTTTTGGGGAATGTGGCGCCTCACGGGGCAGTTCTAGCATTTGGTGAGAACATGGTGATGTCTGAGTTGGTGGAGTGCTGCAAGGAGTTGGATGAAGTGCATCATGCTTTGGCCGCACATAAGAAGGAGGTGGCATGGCGGTTAAGTAGGGTGGAGCTGCAGTTGGAGTCTGAGAAGGCCGGCCGAAGGAGGGAGAAGATGGAGGAAATTGAAGCGAAGATCAAAGCTCTGAGGGAGGAGCAAACAGCTGCATTGGATAGAATTGAAGCAGAATATAGGGAGCAGTTGGCAGGGTTGAGAAGAGATGCAGAAAGCAAGGAGCAGAAGTTGGCTGAACAATGGGCTGCAAAACACTTGCGCCTTACTAAGTTTCTAGAACAGGTAGGGTGCAGATCAAGGCTCACTGAACCAAATGGAAGATAGAGTGATTCCATTGACAATTCGGAAATCTAGTTTGCTTTTACTTATTATGTCTTGAATTTATATGATGTGAACTTTATAGTCATCGTAGTTTTGTGCTGTCATTATTCTGAAAAATGTTGTTACATATGGGTTATTAATATCCCTATCTTTTCATACAACTTGAGGACTTGCATTAGCGGTTGATGTATGTTTACATATAACATCCTTTATGAATATGAACTTTTGTTATCATTCAAATTTGCCTCAATATATAGATACTTTTCACCTTGTTAGTTGTTACTTCCTAAAGGGGCATAGCTGAATGGAATTGAAATTGTCATACACATGTTTGTTGCCCAGAAACCATTTTTTAATCTCCTTAATGATATGCAAAGGTGTAAAGAAGGTAGAGAAAGAAAGTGTCGGAGAAAAACTAGGGGATACTAAGAAGCATGAGGAGTCTGTTGGCGAAAATTTCGGGGATAATGACACAAAAAGGATGGGTTAGGGAAAGGAAAAGTGGCACAAGAGAAGGGTTAGGATCTTGCACAAGAAAAAGTCTCCTGGGTTTTTGGGAAAGATTTTAATCTCAAATTTCAGCTGGTTTTTTAATATGAAATTTGTTGCTTATGATTATTTTTCAAGTGCTTATTTTTATACTCTTTTACTATGTAAAAGTTGATTTTTTGTTGTATTCAAATGAGATTAATTATTATCAAACCATTTTTAGCAAACTTATCCAAATAAAAACTAATCCTAATTATAATTGATTAATATAATAATCAATCATATATATAATAAATTGATTATTGAAATAATTTAATTTTTACAGGTATCTAAAACACATTCTTAGAATATATAGTTGGTTGTCGTCATTATTATTGAATAAAATACTCTTAAATTTTTATTTGAGAGTTTGAGTATAATTGTCATGTATTTGCAGTGTACTTTTTCATGACTAATCAATTAAAAATCATCGGTAAGATGATTTTTAGGTAGTTGTAAAAAAATATAATTAATTTATCATGTATGGCGATTTGTGATCAAGTAACAGTGTAAATTTTGTACAATATTAATATACTTTAAGTATTTTTTTATTATCTTGTATTTATTACAGAAAATTCTTTTATTTCTATGATGTATGCAACATCCCTCATCATTTTAAGTATTAAATTGATGAAAGATACTCTAGCATCTGGATCTTTACAAAAAATTCTTCT
>PYAF01003195.1:605151-630559 GCA_007407185.1 Glycine tomentella
ATTAAATAAATATATCGAAGATAAAAATGAAAGAATGAAAAAGTTAGAAGTTAGTCTTTTAAAAAATGTTAGAAGTTATTAAAAAAATTATTTATCACTTTTTAACTAGTAAAAAAAAGTAAAAATTAACTAAAATGTCTTATCAAATATAATCTTACTCTTATTTATTTATTTAATGTAAATGAGGGAAAAAAATTATTTTAGTAAGTGATAAAAAAAATTAAAAGCAAGTCACAAAATAAAATAAATTTATTTCAAATTCTATTTTTGTGGAAAAATTCAATGTGACTAGATATCGCAATCAAATTAAAATAAAGACTTCGTTTTAATCATAGAACAAGAAAATCTTGTGAATCACTTTTGAATATAGTTATTATTAAATTAAATTAATTATTAACTAAATTCTCAGCTCGCCACATTATCTCTTGCTCTGTATATGTAGTATGTACCTTGGCACTGCTGGTTGCTACATAGACTCAATTTCTATAGAAATTCTTTACAAAAGTTCAAACAGACTAACAAACCCATATTTTAATTATTTATTTATACTAAAATTAAATTAAATTTTCTCTTTTAAATTATTCAATTATTTATTCATAGATTAGTAAAAAAACTGGTTTTACATTGGGAATGAGAGAAAAGGTTAAGAAAATTTTCTAAAAACACTCATTGAAGAATTGTCCTTAAAAACGCTCTCGTTTAGTATAGTTAGTTGTTCTAATTTTTATGAATAAAGGATTATTTGACTAAATTGCTCTTTTATATTTGTTTTATAAGAAATTGTGCAAGATTGTACTTAGGTTTACTTTATCTTTTTTTTATACGGATTTCTCTTGTTGTGCTATGCTGTTTCTTTGTTTCTTTTATATGTACAACTTTGTCTCTTATTAATAAAACATTCAATGTGATTAATTGCCAAAATATATACAATGTGTATATTTCATGTGTTTTCCACGTAGGCTACCGTGCGTAAGTTAAATTTTGTATGCAAAGTTCAAAAGGATATTTTAATTGTTAGATATATTGGCATTAAAATCAACGGTTAAGATAAATATGAGCTACGATTATTGATTAAATTGTATACACCAGATAAAATAAAAAAAAATATGATTTTTTCTTTCTTTTTTCTTTGCGTCCATTTAGACCACAGACGGCATTCTCCTTCGAATGATCTGCGACGCTTTGCCGACATTGAACAAACACAAGAAGGTTTCATTCGTATCTTTCAAAACAAAAATACAAGATAAACAATACCTATTACGGACGAATCTGCAATTATCAATTTTTTTACGGTGTCAAATTTGAATTCTAAAACTTTATCCAGATTTACAAAATTTTGCAACAGAAGAGACAGAGTTTGGTGGGAAAGCACAAACAGTGGGTTTTTTTTTTCCATCACCGGCTTGGTAAATAACAAAATGCTAAAAAAATAGCATGGATATTGATATGGTAATAACAATTTGGGTCTAGCTATTGGCCCAATTACTAGTGAAGGATCGTGAACCTAACTGATTTCTAGAAGTGAACGTGGGTATGACTTCGTCCATAGAAACAGTTGAGAACGTGCAGGACGGGGTCAGAAATCTCGGAAGCAGTTTATATCTCAACTATGAGGTAACGTGCTTATAAATACAGATTAGTAGCTACTGAAAAGGTACACATACATTCTAACCCTCTCTTTCAATTACACAGAGCACATACCCTACGTCAATTGGTGTATCTCTGTGATCATCTGCTTCGAGGTATCATTCTTCATTGATATCCTTGAAGTTGCAGAGTTAGAGTGATCAAACAGCAACCACACAGTACTTTTGTGCTGTACATTTGTGTTCTGGAAATAAACGGAACATTGGCGCCGTCTGTGAGGACGTTAAAGTTCTAATCCCACGCAACAACAATGGTGAACACTAGAAACAGTCAATCCATACCACGTTCTGATATGCCTAATAGGGAGATTTACATACCGGAGAATCAGAATGTGGTGCCACCTACGAGACGAGACGAAGTGCATGTGATAGAAGCTGTTTCTGATGCGGCTTCTTCTCCCGTTCAGACAGAGCAACGGAGACAGTTTCCAGCGCAAAGGACGGACCAAGAGGAGGAGCTGGGAGGACAGTTCGTCAGCAATGCTCTCGGTTCAATCCTGAGCCGAATTGAGAACATGGAAAGGAGGCAAAATCTTCAAAGATAAGAGGATATCCGAAATATTACACGCCAAATGGAAGAACGAAACGAGGATTGGAGACGTGTTGAGATGCAACGTATGACACAATTGGAACAGAAATTGCAGAATATAGTGGAGCAGGTACGTGCCACGAACCGCGCAGAAGGATCAATACCTTCCGGACAAGATTTGAGGGAACATCTGAATCAGCTAAGAAACACCGAGCGGGAAGAAGATCAGGAGCGGACAAAGGAACCATATCATGAGCGAGTCCGAGTACAGGAGCCGACGCAAGATGGAGGTAACGAGAATGATATCCCGCCCAACCGACTTGACGTTGACGGAAATCAGCACAACCGGATAGAAGCTGATGTGAATCGCACATGCCGGGTAGATAACGTGGAGCCCCAGCGGGTCCATCAGAGATTGATGGAACAAGACAAGTTGGGAGAGCCGGCCACACGTGGGAGAGAAGGACCCGTGTATCGTCGGAAGTATAGCCGGGGACAACAGAACAATAGTCCATTTGTGGACGAAATTGTGAACGCTCGATATTTGGATGACTTTGACAGGTCATTCTTGTCAAAGTACGATGGAACGCAAGACCCCCAAGTACACATTGACGAGTTCGACTTGCAGATGTGTGTCAGCGGCATTGATGAGCCCATCATATCGAGGATTTTCGTTACCACGCTGACTGGGCCGGCACAAACATGGTTCCACACACTACCGCCACGTTCGATCAGGAATTTCGAAGATTTCGGGCAGAAATTCTTGTTGAATTTTGCAACTAGTAAGAAACAGCCAAAGTCCGAGTTCACTCTGGGAAAAGTAAGGCAGCTACTCGGGAAGACTTTACAGAGTTACTTGGATCGGTTTAAAGAAGCAGCATTACAAGTGCACGGGCTAGAAGAGAAGGTCCACGTTTACCTCATTTATGTCGGGTTGAATGGTTCCTCGCGTTTTGCTAAGTCCATCTATAAAGACCCGGTGAAATCATTAACGGAGTTCCGTGCCCGGGCAAAGAAATACCTAGAGCTGGAGCAGATGGAGATCGCGAACAACTTAGGTCGACCGAAGGAGCGAAACGACAGAAGGAGTCCGCCTCCGAGAAATAGAGGCCATTCGGAAAATCGAGCCCGGAGTAATGACGTAAAGACCAGGCCGGGGAAATATGAAAACAAATACGAAAAATATAAACCGTTGAATGTTTCTCGTTCACAGATTTGGAAGGAAGTCGCACTCACAGAAATGAGGAAGGTAGAACGACCTCGCCAAAATTTTAGCTGGCCAGGGTTAGATAAGTCACGATATTGTGAGTTCCATAACGGGCACGGGCACACTACTGACCAGTGCTGGGACTTACGGGATGCAATCGAAAAGTTTGTCTGGGAGGGAAGACTCAGGCAATATGTGATCAAGACTCAAGGACGAAAGAACAAACGCAAGAGTGACGAGAACCAATCAGACAAGAAAGATGAAAGAAAGAAGGCTCGAGAAGACGATGACGCGTTTCCAAAGCCAGAGTTCGAATGCAACGTCATCTCGGGAGCCATGGGCGGCGGAGGTGACACCGCCAATTAGAGGAAGAAATATCTAAAGGAGGTGTTGTCGATTAGAGCACATCCAATATTTAAAGTCAAAACGGAGGAAGCTGAACCTCCCCTTTTATACTTTACAAAACAAGACATGGAGGGAGTGGTACCCGGGCACGAGGATGGATTGGTTATAACAACCACAGTTGATAACTGCCGAGTAAGAAAGATGTTCGTGGATAATGGAAGTTCCGCTGACATAATCTTGTTGCATGCATTCAAGAAGATGAATCTAGACTTAGAAGACTTGAAGCCATGCAAAACCACCCTAACCGGATTCAATGGAGGGAACACCAACGTAATGAGATCCATTCAGTTGCGGTTAACATTGGGAACGAAGGAAGCGTTCAGATCTGAAAAGGTGGAATTCGTTGTGGCAGATTGTCCATCCCAATATAATATGATATTGGGGAGGCCCACTATTCACAAATGGGACATTTTGATGTCTACTAAGCATCAAAAACTCAAGTTTGTCGGCGGTAATGGACAGGTGGTGACGGTCTGCGGTGACCAAAAAGATTCTCGGCAGTGTTATTACGACACAGTTCGAGAAAGCGAGAGTAAATACAGGTCAACACCCCAAAAGCCAAATAGAATTCAGGAAAGCCGAGATCGAGGACAAGTAAACTTGGTGGAATTGGATATGCGAGGAGAACCGGATGAATGGAGGCCAGAGCCAGTAGAAGAAGTAGAGCATGTTCAAATAGGCAATAACGACGATCAAGTCACTAACATTGGTCGAGTTATGGAGCCCGGACATAGGGCGACACTCATTGAATGCTTGAAGAAAAACCGGGATGTGTTCACATGGAAGGCATCTGAAATAATCAGAATAGATCCGGCGTTTTGTTGCCACAAGTTATCAATGTATTCGGGATCAAAGCCGGTAGAACAGAAAAAAAGGAAGTTGGGACCTGAGAGAACGCAGGCATTGCGGGCTCACATAGAAGAATTGTTACAAGCAGGATTCATACGGGAAATCCAGTACACCACTTGGCTTTCCAATGTGGTAATGGTTCGCAAGTCGAACGGAAAATGGAGAGTCTGCACGGATTACACGGATTTGAATAAAACATGTCCAAAGGATGCGTATCCAATGCCGAATATTGATCAGCTAGTGGACAGTTCGTCTGGGTACAAAGTCTTATCATTCATGGATGCGTTCTCCGGGTACAATCAAATTGCAATGCACCCAGAAGATCAAGAGAAAACGGCTTTCATCGGTGACAAAGCCAATTATTGTTACAACGTGATGCCCTTCGGACTAAAGAATGCAGGAGCCACCTATCAAAGAATGATGAATAAAGTGTTTGAACCCCAGCTCGGTCGGAATATCGAAGTATATATCGACGACATGATAGTTAAAACCGAAGAAATGAAGAACCACGTTGACGATTTGGAAGAAACGTTTAGTCGACTACGGAAATTCAACATCCATTTAAACCCCCTGAAGTGTACTTTCGGAGTCGGAGCCGGGAGCCGGGAAATTCCTGGGATTCATGCTGACGCATAGAGGGATAGAAGCCAACCCAGATAAGTGTCGTGCCATACTAGACATGAAATTTCCGACCACTAAGAAGGAGATACAACAACTGACGGGGAGGATAGCAGCGTTGACACGTTTCATGCCAAAATCAGCAGAAAAGGCCCTGCCATTTTTTAAAATGCTGAAGAAGCAAGCTGTTATACAATGGAGTTCGGAGTGCGACATGGCTTTCGCCGACATGAAAAAATCCTTAGCAAGTCCACCGATTCTATCGAAGCCAGAAGTAGGGGAAGTTTTGGTGATGTATCTGTCAGTGGGAGATGAAGCCGTTAGCGCTGTCTTAGTACGAGAAGTCAAATCCGAACAGAAGCCGGTGTATTTCGTAAGCCGGGCCCTGCGTGACTCCGAGCTACGATATCAGAAATTGGAGAAGTTGGCATTTGCATTGATCATAGCCGCAAAGAAATTGCGACCTTATTTTCAAAGTCATACCATTGTGATTCGGACAGACCAACCAATTCGACAGGTACTCCATAAGCCAGATCTGGCCGGAAGAATGACAAATTGGGCAGTCCAATTGTCCGAATTTGATCTAAGATTCGAAGCACGCCATGCAATCAAATCACAAGCTCTGGCAGATTTCGTACGAGAACTCACTCCTAGAGCTATAGGAACAGGAAATTGGTGGACGTTATATGTAGATGGTTCATCCAACAAGAAAGGAAGCGACGCCAGGATCATAATTGAAAATCCGGATGGAGTAGCAACAGAGTTCTCCCTCCAGCTAAAATTCCCGACGTCGAATAATCAGGCCGAGTACGAAGCGCTAATCGTCGGATTAATACAAGCAAAAGAGCTGGAGGCTGAGAAGGTGAGGGTATACACGGATTCCCAATTGGTTGTAGCACAAATTGAAGGTCGCTATCAGGTGAAGGGGCCCTTATTAGCCAAATACTTGGGGCGAGTAATGGAAGTCATAACTGAATTTGACGAGGTAAAAATAAACCATATTCCTAGAGAGGATAACACCAGGGCCGACATCTTGTCAAAGTTAGCAAGCACGAAGAGTCCAGGAAGTAATCGAACCGTCGTCCAACAACAACTGTTGCAGCCCTCGTGTATAATGATGATCACCGCGGACCAGGATTGGAGACACCCGATAGTTGATTATTTGGACAAGGGCATATTGCCGGACGATGATTTAGAAGCCCGGAAGTTGGTTAGAACAGCAGCCATGTTCACAGTGATAGAAGGAAATTTGTACAGGAAAGGGTTGCACAATCCCCTTTTGGTCTGCATAAATCCAGATCAAGTCGAGTACGTCTTATCCAAAATACATGAAGGCATTAACGGGCAACATATGGGGGCAAGAGCTTTAGCAAGGAAGGCACTCCGAGCCGGATACTATTGGCCAACTATGGGAGTGGACGCAGCCGAACACGTAAAGAGATGCGAGAGTTGCCAAAGGCATGCATCACGAATCCTGTCGCCGCCCAAAATGTTGCAATCCATCTCGGCGCCGTGGCCTTTCTTTAAGTGGGGCATGGATCTATTGGGCCCATTTAAACCGGCAGAAGGGCAAATGAAGTGGTTGATAGTCGCGGTGGATTATTTTACGAAGTGGATAGAAGTAGCACCACTAGCCACAATTACATCGGCCCGAGTACAACGATTTTTTGAAAGAAATATAATTTCAAGATTCAGAATTCCTGGAGAAGTCATAACCGATAATGGTACCCAGTTCACAGACAGAGGATTTAAGGAAATGATGGAGGGCTTCCAGATCCGGCACCGATTCGCGTCGGTGGAACATCCGCAATCTAATGGGCAAGCAGAAGCCGCAAATAAAACAATTATAGAAGCTTTGCGGAAGAGGATGCACGACGCTGGATCCAGCTGGGTAGAGCAGCTATACTACGCGCTTTGGGGATCCGGACCACTGCCCAATCATCAACGGGAGAGACTCCATTCCGGATGATGTATGGAAGCGAAGCTATGATACCAGTCGAGGTCGGACAACAATCATGGCGACGGACTCAGGTACTACGGGAAGGAGAAGAAGCAAACAATGAAGTCTTGGCGTTAGAATCAGCATTCATTGACGAAGTCCGAGTAGCAGCCCACGCTCGAGAACTTCAGATAAAACAGCAGATAGCTCGCACGTACAACAAGAAAGTGGTCCCTCGACAATTCGAGGTGGCCGAGTTAGTATTGCGACGAGCTGACATTGGGAACAAGAACGCCTGAGACGGCAAATTTGCATTTAACTGGGAGGGTCCGTATCGGATAACTCACAAGCTCGACAAAGGAGCTTATATGTTGGAAACATTGGAAGGAAAGCCGATCAAACGAACGTGGAACGCCGATAAACTCAAGAGATATTACAGCTAGAATGATACACACTTCTGTTATCGAGGGTACGAACTCGGGAGTTATATTCTCGAGTACGTATGGTCCTCTGTAATGGAAAGTGTACCACTTTAATTTTATTTTCTTTTGCCGAGGGTACAAACTCGGGAATCACACCTCCGGGCATGTATGGTCCTCCTCCATTGAGAATAAGTTTTCTTTTCAGTCGGAAATGAATCCGGAAGTCATGTCTCCGGATGTGATTAGTTCTATAAATTATGCCGTTGTAAATCTTAAGTGTGATATTCAGTTATATTGTAACACAACTGTTAAGTTTAATAAAAAAGATATTCAGTATCTTGATGTTCTATACAGATAGAAGTCATAGTTCTTTTTAAGACATGGCTCGACTAGATTCTAAAAACTTTGAATGATACGCTGACCGGTTCCGATCAAATTGGGAGAAGTGGAGTTATTCATGGTTAAAATCTAAGTCTAAAGACTAACGAATATAATATTTGGTCTTTGAAACCAAAAAGCTGCGCGCACAATATTCTATAAACCGGGTAGGAACAACTTGGATATAGAAACTATTCAAATTAATAACAATACTACTAAAGTATATGTGCCAAATACTGTTAGAATACATGTTCCAGGCCCTCGGGCCCAACATCAACATAAAAATAAAACAAATACAAGTAAAACCGGCATTCCAGCCTTTCATTCCTTTTTGACGGGCTGGACGCCGGTGACGGACGGTTGCGAATCGGTGACAGGGGGTTGATCATTTGCAGGAAAGTCGGTAACCAGGGCAGTAGGAGTCTCGTCGACCTGAACGGGTTCATCAACCGCCGCTACAGAGGAGGTTTCAGCCCCGGTAGGAGGAACCCACTGGCCATCGTCGACGTAAGCCATATAATGCATCCCGGCAGTAGAGAGTTCCACTCCCGGGTTCAAGTATTGGAGTTGCTCGATGGCATTGGTGAAACCCTCCTCAGCAGCGGCTTTAAGAGTAATCTTCATGGCCGCGAGTTTATCCTCATAAAATCGGATTTGCTCTTCGTGATCAAGCTTTAAAGAGGCTTTCTCCTGCTCGGCAACCTCCAGAGAGCCTTGAGCCCGACCCAAATCGCTCCGCAAAGAAGCAGAAGCAGCTTGGGACGCGAGCAACTCCTCCCTTAGTTGCCAACTCTCTGCAGCCAGCTGAGCCCGAACCTTCTCGAACCCGGTCTTGGTTGAAAGAAGTTCCTCATAAGCCTTCTTTTTCTCTTCCAACGCGACGCCATACCTGTCACATGTAAGCACTAAGTGAAACATCATGAATAAAAATTCTAAGAGTTCGCGATAAAGATGTATACCTCTCCCGCACCGCAACAAGTGCCCGAGCCAAAGATGCTGACCGGAAGGCATATTCTTCAACGCGGACGAGCTAGGCCAATTCTTCGCCCACGGGGGCACCGGGATTGAGCATATAAGAGGGAGGCTTGGTCAATTTTATTAAATCCTCACTCACTCCTTTTTTCCAGACGTTACCCGGAATCGCCCGAGATTCGGAACGACCGGAACCAGTAGTGGGACCGGTGCGCCGCTGAGACGCCGCCACGGTCAGATCCACGGTTGCCACCTCGGGATTCGGAGTAGTCGAAACCGGAGGACGGGGAGTTGCGGTGTGAACGGGGACAACCGGCGCGCTTGGAGTAACCTTGGCCCTCTTGTCTTCGCCGTCTATCATGGTTCGGTAAGAAAGAGGAGGGCGTTTACGCGACTTATTTTGAGCAACAGGCTGCTCGGAGGCTAACCCCTTACCTTTGTCCTCGACGGTCTTGGGGTTAGGAGCAGCATCAGACTTATTTTTGGGGGCAGGAGTCGGTTGCGGTCCCATATCGGCTACAATGCAAAAGAAAGAAAACGTCAGAAGCAATACATACAGTATACTTGACACAATTAAGGAATCAGAGCAAACCGTTTCGATGGCCAATATAGTTAGATATGACAGGTTGGTCATGTGCATCCACATACTCGGAAATAACAAAAACAGACGAAGCATCGGAGTCAGACAATTCCTCCTCGGCGAACCGGTAGTTTGACCGATCCTGCTTATAATGATCCTCAGACCAATAAAGGGGAAAGGACCATTCTACGTCGGAGGATTCGGGGCCGGATAAGAAGAATGGTCGTCGACCAGGTTCAGCGACCACCTTAAAGTATTTGTCCTTAAAACCCCGGAAAGAGTCCGTGAAGGGTTTAAACAATTTTCGCTTACTTTGACTTCGGAAAGATATCCAACCTTTCCGGTTAGGAGGTTCTCTACCCGTCCTAGGAGTACGAGGAAAGAAATAATAAAAGAAGAGGGGGACAGTGCAGGGAATCCCCAAGTCTTCACAAAATAACTCAGAAGCATGGATAAAACCCCAACTATTTGGGTGAAGTTGGGAAGGGGCTACCCGGAGATGAGTTAAAACTTTGACTTCAAAGGGAGAGAAAGGAAAGGTTATGCCTATTTGGGTAACTACGTCCTGGTAAAAGAAGAAAAAATTGGGGTCGTTGCCTTCTCTCCGAGCACAAACGGGCTCACCCGAAAAGGGAGCCCGGATCACAAACCCATCTTGTTTCCCTACCGGAGTGGACATTATACTAGGGAGATTAAGGGTGGATAAAGTCTAAAGGACTTCGTGAGTCACCCAATTAAATTTGGATGCCAGAGCCGGAGCCACCTTCGATTGAGACTCAGCAGATATGGAGTCGTCTACAGATTCCAAGGCAACATCCATTATACCTACGTAAATGAAGGAGAAAAACAAAAAATTAGTAAACGTACCTGGATTCAAGGCTTCAAATACAAAAAAATTCGAGGTCGGGACCTCGTCGCCGCCGACCCGGTTGCGAAGCTTTGGCGGAGGTTTTTTGGTGGAAGATAATATGGGGTTATGCCGACAACATCTCAAAATTGAATCAGCAATGTCGTCGGAGCCAAGTTGACTATAGTACATGGCCTCCGAAACACAATCAATACAAGCATCATATCTGACTTCCATTACTTCATCCGAAGATGAGGATGAGACCTTATCCGGCGACGAAGAGGTCTCATCCGACAAAGAAGAGAGACCGGTAAGAGGATTGAAACGACGACAAGGGAGGCCTAATGAAGGATCTCTTGGGCCACCAGTGTTAGTGGGCCCAGGAAAGTGGGAGCCCAAAATAGGAGAAGTCCCAGAATGGGCCAAGTCCGGTTTAGGTGTAGGGCCTACAGAGTTTGAAGGGGGTGAGAGAACACCGGTGGGGTTAGACCCGTCGCGGGGGTTAGACCGATCGCGTTGATACGGCGGAAGAGGAGTGTTTGGTTTGTCTTTCGAACTTTTTAGCTGTCAGCTATTTCGCAGCTAGATCTCGATGGTGTGTTGTAGCCCAGACTTCTTCTATTAGCTCTAGTTCGTCGGCCAATGCTTCGTTGTTGTTGTCCTCTCCTTCGCGGAGTGTGTACTTTCTCCTCCAAAAAGGTTGTCTGATTTCCACAGGTATCATAGCTTCGCATCCGTATGTCATTCTAAACGAGGTCTCTTGAGTAGACGTCTGGGTTGTAGTCCTATGTCCCCACAAGACATAGTACAGCTGCTCCACCCAGCTGGAGTCGACCTCATACATTTGTTTCTTTAGCCCATCTAGAATGGTTTTATTAGCAGCTTCGGCTTGCCCATTTGATTGCGGATGCTCCACGGATGAGAAGTGGTGTCTGATGTGGAAATTAGCCATCATCTCCTTGAACCACTTATCGATGAACTGAGTTCCATTGTCCGTAATGACTTCAGTCGGGATCCCAAACCTTGATATTATGCTTCTCTCAAAGAATTTTTGGACTCGGGCCGAGGTGATGGTGGCTAACGGTTTGGCTTCGATCCATTTCGTAAAGTAATTGACAGCTACGATTAGCCATTTCATTTGTCCTTTTGTCGCTTTAAACGGTCCTAGAAGATTCATTCCCCACTTGTAAAAAGGCCAAGGTGCCGTGATCGATGTCAGCTCCGTGGGCGAGGACCATACAATTTTGGCATGCTTTTGACAACTCTTGCATCTTTTTACATGGTCATGGGCATCTATTTTCATAGTTGGCCAGTAATATCCAACCCGAAGGGCTTTCATTGCTAGGGTTTTTGCTCCTATGTGTTGGCCGTTGATGCCTTCGTGTATCTCGGTCATCACATATTCCGTCTGGTCTGGTCCGGTCCTAAACATAGCAACATTGGGGTGTGTGGGCCCTCGCGATATAGTTTGTCGTCCTGTATGGTATACATGGCCATATCTCGGACTAATTTCTTGGCTTCTATACTGTCGTCTGGTACTGTTCCTTGCTTTAAGTAGCTGATTATGGGCCTCCTCCAATCCTTGGCTGCCGAGATCACCATTACACAAGTGGGTTGGGAGATCTCCTGCTGAATGACCGTTCTGTGATTGCCCATGCTCTTAGTACTTGCCAGTTTGGACAGTATGTCGGCTCAGACATTTTCTTCTTTGGGAATATGGGAGACAACGACTTCATCGAACTCGGCAATTATTTCTTTGACTTTGCTTAGATATTTGACCAGTAAAGGTTTTTTCGCTTGATATCTCCCTTCAATCTGCGTTGTGACGAGCTGGGAGTCGGTAAACACATTTACCTTCTGAGCTCCTTATTATTTGGTTTGTATCAATCCGACTATCAACGCTTCGTATTTAACCTGGTTGTTTGAAGTCGGGAAGTTGAGCTGCAGTGACTATTCGATGGATATCCCTTCTGGACTCTCGATTATGATCTCGACTCTGCTTTCTTTAGCTCCACCATAAAGTCGGCCAAAGCTTGAGATTTGATTGCATGTCGGGCTTCATATTTTATATCGAACTCGGACAACTGAATAACCCAACTCATCATTCTGCCGGCTAAATCTGGCTTTGTAAGATTTGCCGGATTGGTTGATTGGTTCAAACCACTATGGTGTGGCCTTGGAAGTATGGGTGGAGTCTCTTGGCAGTGACGAGAAGTGCAAATGCTACTTTCTCCAACTTTTGGTATTGCAGTTCTGAGTTTCTAAGAGCTCAACTTACAAAGTATACTGGCGATTGAGATTTGTTGATCTCTCTGACTAGTACAGCGCTGACCGCTTTTTCGCTTACTAATAAATATAAGATCAGTGTTTCACTGGTCTCCGATTTCGACGGCACTAGAGGGGCGGCTAGACACTTCTTGATTTCTTTGAAGGTCGCCTCGCATTCTGGGTTCCACCCAACACTGGCTTCCTTTTTCAAAAGTTTAAAGAAAGGAATTGCTTTTTTCGCTGATTTCGAAAGAAAGCGCGTCAGCGCGGCTATCCTTCCTGTTAGTTGTTGCACTTTCTTTTTATTGGTTGGGAATTGCATGTTCAACACGGCTTTGCACTTGTCCGGGTTGGATTCTATTCCCCTATGGGTCAACATGAACCCTAGGAATTTCTCGGCCGTTACCCTGAACGCACATTTGAGCAGGTTCAAACGAATGTTATGCTCCCTTAGTCTGCGGAATGTCTCTTCCAGGTCATGAATATGATTTCCGGTCACATTTGTTTTGCCTATCATGTCGTCTATGTGTACTTCTATGTTGCGGCCGAGTTGTTGGGCAAAGACTTTATTCATCATCCGCTGATAGGTGGCGCCCGCGTTCTTTAAACCAAAGGGCATCACGTTATAACAGTAGTTTGTCTCGCCTCCTCTGAATGTCGTTTTCTCCTGATCGCCCGGGTACATAGCAATTTGATTGTACCCGGAATAGGCATCCATAAATGATAATAATTTGAAGCCGGATGAATTATCTACTAGCTGATCAATACTCGATATTGGATATGAATCTTTAGGACATACCTTGTTCAGGTTGGTATAGTCAACACATAGTCGCCATTTGCTATTGGATTTTTTAACCATTACCACGTTCGACAACCACGTGATGTACTGGATTTCCCGTATGAAGTCGGCCTCCAACAATTCTTTGATGTGCTTTTCTAATGCTTGCTTATGTTCCGGATCGAGGTTTCTCTTTTTCTGGGACACTGGCTTCGAACCGGGATACATTGAAAACTTGTGATAGCAGAAGGTTGGCTTTATCCCCGGAATTTCGAAGGCTTTCCATGCGAAGATATCTTAATTGCTTCTGAGACACTTCATTAACTCGGTCTTGATGGTTGGATCAGCTATTTTGCCTATCTTGGTGACTTGCGACGACTGGTGTCCTATTTGAATATCCTTAAGCTCGTCGACTGGCTTTGGCCTCCATTCTTCAATATCTTCTCTCATATCTAGTTCCACCAGATTTATCTATTTTCTAGGCCGGCCTTTATCGATCTTTTGCTCAACCCGATCTCCTTGACGTATCCGGGGTGGTGAAGATGGACCGCCTTCGCTTTCTTTTACGACATTGTAGTAACACTGGCGAGATTCTTTCTGGTCTCCGCGAATGGTTATTACTTTACCATTGCTCCCTAACATTTTCAGCTTCTGGTGTTTAGCGGACATTAGCATATCCCATTTGTTGATGGTTGGTCTCCCGAGGATGACGTTGTATGGTGAGGAGAAGTCGGCTACGATGAACGTGACTCTTTCCGACTTGAAAGCCTCCTTTGTTCCCAGCGTGAGTCAAAGTTCAATGGAGCCTTTGAGTCTGGTATTTTCGCCATTGAAACCTATTAACACAGTTTTACATGGTTTCAAATCTTCTTCATCCAAATTCATCTTCTTGAAAGCATTCCAAAATATGATGTCTGTTGAGTTGTCGTTGTCTACGAATATTCTCTTGACCCGACAATTGACTAGTGTTCCCGTAATCACTAGGTCATCTTCATGACCAGGAACCACGTCTTGCATATCCTCGTACATGAAATAAAGTAGGGGGAGCTCGGTTTTACTACTGCTTCCTTTAAATTTGGGTTGCTCTCTTATAGAGATGACTGCTTTAAGATATTTCCTTTGTTGATTAGCCATGTCTCCTCCTCCTCCCAGGGCCCCAGAAATCACATTACACTCAAATTTTGATTCTGGGAACTCGTTGTCATCATGCTTGTTTCTTTTATCATCTCGGTTGTTTTGTGGTTGGGTCTCATTCTGACTGGTCTTCCGCTTGTTTCGCTGACCTTGTGTTTTGATGACGTACTGCCTCAGTTTACCTTCTCGGATAAACTTTTCTATGGCATCCCGTAAGTCCCATCATTTATCAGTGGTGTGGCCTGACCCGTTGTGAAATTCGCAAAAACGGGAATGATCAAGTCCGACATTCTTAAACACTGACCGGGGTCAGTCCACCTTTTTCATATCTGTCAATGCGACTTCTCTCCACACTTGCGCTTGTGATGTATTCAACGGGGTGTACTTATCATATTTGGTTTCATATTTTCCCGGTCTGAAGTCGAGATCAGGATTCCTATCGGGGTGAGTATTCCCGTGATGATGGTTCTCTATCTGTGCTCCCCACAGACAGTGTCAATGTTCCGTTCGTGACGAACAGAAATGTCCTGCAAGTGTGCTGGTAATTTGCTGTTGGATCAAAACTCTTCTTCTCTCCTTCTGAGAATATTTATGGAGATGAAATACCTCAGAGAAGAAGATCACAGTGCCTAGAACAATAACACCACAATTGACGTGGGGTGTGTGCACTGTGTAGAGGAAATAGAGAGAGTAAGAATGGTGTACCTTTTCCTTTGTCATCATCTTCTATTTATACAACATTTACCTCTTAATTGGTCGTGGATTTCATCCCGAGAATCATGGTCAGGATCTTAACTGCTTGTTACCACGATCTTTGAAATAGTCATGGTCCACGATCATATTTTAAGTTAGAGATAAGTGCCCACTACTCCTTAATGGGCCTTATAGTTAAGCCAATTTATCACATCCGTAACAAGCATCAAATTACGTTAATGTTTACATGATTTATTCATGTTATTGATGTGACTAATATTTACATGTTTATTCATGTCATTGATGTGACTAATGTTTACATGTGGTATCAGAGCCTGGTTTAAGAATTTATGATTTTCCATGTTATTGTTTATCAATTGATTGATTTTGAAATTTTAAAATTATTGTTGACTGTGGATCGATTTTCTTGGAGATGTGATGAATAAAATCAATTTGAAACCCTTAAAGAAATCTGCGTTTCTATTCCCATCAATCTTTTATGTGGTTTTCGAAACTTAAATGTCAAAACCTTTAATTGAAAGTATTCATATATATGGTTAAGGATGTGTTATGTGGATTCTTCATTTGTGTGTGTGTATATATATATTATTGAATTGTTTATATATTCATATCATTATCGCATATTTATTCTTTATGGATAAATGTTCATTATTATTAAATTATATATGTGAAAAAAGTGACCTTTATATGAAAAGATTGAAATGATACTTATCATTCAATTGGAATATATAGCATTGCCTTTGACAAAATGTATTCGTGTTACTATATTGTTGAGTGGTTTTTCATCGAATGTGTTGATGGTTCAATTTTATATATATGTACTACTATTATTGTGTTTTGGAACATGAACCGAATGACTGTATGAAATTTCCTGGTAGCAATGTGAAATATCTGTGCATGATTTCAAGAAGCTGACTACTTCTTGTGGCCCTTTTTTTGTGTGTTTTGTTTGTTTACCATTAATACAATCTACACAAGCATTCATATCAGTAAAATCTAAATTCGAAAGGATTTCATTCCTTACTAATCTTTCCATTCTTTCCTTGGAAATGTGTCCCAAACGTTTATGCTACAAGAAGCAGATCTTTCATTTACTAAACACTGTTTAGTATTGACATTCTGATGCATCGTTATAAATGTTTCAACAAAAAGATTATCAAGATTCAATTTATATAATCCATCACATAACATGTCATTACCAATTAAATAGTTATATCTAAACAAACTGAAAAAATTCACTACCAAATTTAAAAGAATATCCAGCTTTATCAAGTTTGAATAACGAAACCAAATTCCTAGTTATACTAGGTACATAAAGAGTTTCCAATAAGTCCAAATGATGTCCAGTGTCTAGGATTAAACTATAAGTCCCAACAGCTTCCACTAGTGCCTTTATTCCATTGCCCATGAAGACAAACTTTTCATTTGGTATTGTGTTGTGTGTTGTAAGGAATCCCTGCAACAACATCCAGAATCAACCCACTAACTATTATGAGGAATTTCAGCTAAGTTTGATTCATAACATACATAGCACTAGACTTTACCTTTCTTCTCAAACCAAACCTTACGTTTTGAGCAATCCTTTTGGAGATGTCCAGTCTTACCACAGAAATAACATATGTTTCCTTCATGTTCTTTCTTGTGAATCTTAGAAGAGGAATGCATGATCTTTATAACTCCTCTTCCATTCTTCTCATGCTTCTTGATACATTTCTTTTCAACTCCTTGTTTCTTAACATAATGAATGGAGTGACTTTCCAGGTTCTTAAATAGAATTTGCCTTTATAAAAGGCATTATTGTATGCTTTCCTTTAAAGTATAATGTTGGGCAAAAGAGTTGATTTGGTAGTACATGGAAAGAACTATGTTAATATGTGAGAGTGTAGAACTGCCTTGACTCTTATTGACTCTATTTCTAATTATGACTTATGATGAGGCCAATGTATGGTAATCTTTAGCCGAATGTGCACATCAAGTCTTATATTTGGCTATGACATTTACCACATGAGCCAAGTGGGAAAATGTTAGATATATCTATTAGAAGTAACTCATGTGATGTGAACAAGTCAAATATAAGAAGGGCTAAAAGATAATTATAGGATAAAACCCTTCATATTTGCTCGTTAAGTAAAAGTTTTGAGTTTTTGCCATCAAGAACTTAATAGGGACTTAGAATAAGAGAATGAAGAGATTGAGAAAAACTATTATGCATTAAGAGTTCTCAGTCGGTAGTTTGCTGTCAAAAGCCATTTTGCAGAAAGAGTTCTTAGTCAAGACTTGTTATTATTAAGACTTGCTGTCATCAACCATGGACAAAGGTTAGTGTCCTCATCATTGTTTACTAAATGTGAAACTCATGAATTTTTAAAGATCTTATTAATGTTATTGATGCATAGGTGGACCCACGTAGGTGCCCCTGTCTGCACTTGCAGACATAAAGATTTGCGGAGAAAATTTTGAGAGGGGTATAATAAAAGGAAGGGAGAAGAAAACAATATATGTAAATGGGGGAGGGATCATAAGTAGGTAAGTTCAACATGTAATTGCTTGCAAGGAGGGAGGGAGGCTTGTCATTGAGTTGTGTATCAGTGAATGATGACGTGACGTGCATAAACCAATTACTGTCAACTAGTTGATTTGCTTGTGCTTATACATAAATAGTTAAAAAAAGACTTCTGCTTATTTTTTCTATCTAATACTTATAATAATGAGATACACTTTCACTTCATTTAATGAGAGATTTATTATTTTTGTATGCATTGGAGAAATATTTTTCTTGGAAATATATTTTTCAGTATATAAACTTTTTCTTTATTTATTAATGTGAGTTATAATGAGTCTTATTTTACCTTCTGCGTAACTTTCTTTTTTTAATTGAGATTTTCTTTCAGATTATGTGTCATATTTTGGCTTAAATAGAAAAGATTGATGTCAGGTTTGATATTCTCAAATGAGTTAATATCTAGAGATGAGAACTTTTAATGTGAGTGAGATTATATAATTGTACATAAAAAGTTGATTTAAATTTTCTTTAAAAAAAAATTCGGGGGCACTACCCCCGAACACCGCTACTAAGTGTGCGAACATAAACAAAATTTTCTAGGTCTGCCACTGTATTGATGTGACTATTATTGAACATCAAATTACATTAATATTCACGTGATTTATTAATGTTATTGATGTGACTAATGTTTAGATATTTATTTATATTATTGATGTGATTAATGTTTACATCGAAGACAATGTCAAGAGATTTATAATAATTCATACACTTTACTCAATCAATTGAGATAGATTCTTGTCACGTAGAATTAAAATTTAGAGATGAATACTAACATCATATAAATATAACTTTTTTTTTATATAAACACATTAATATCTAAGCTATATTATATAAAATATTAACAAAAATATGATAAACAAAAAGTAAAAATACATGAGGTAGAAATGAACATTTATACGAAAATATGTTAACAAAAATAAATTACATTAGCATTAGCACCCTTTGTGATTTTTTGAAATCATATGCAAAATAAATTCACGGGGGATAACATTTTTATTTTGTAAAATAAAGTAGAAAATTTTATACTCAACTCACATGAAAGAAAATTTTACTTTAAATCACATCAATATCTAAATTATTGAAGTGTATTTTTTTAAATTCATTGCTATAATAATAATAATAATAATTTTTATAAATTTGTATATGAATAAAATTAACGTCTATAATTAATTTTTAAATAAATCATTGTTCATTTCTTTTTAAATAATCCAAAAGAAGAAGTAAATTACAAAGAGTATCTTTTGTGGTTTTTGAAATTGTACGCAAGATGAAATTCATAGGGAATAACATTGTTTTGCAAAATTCAGTAGAAAAATTTATAATCAACATATAAAGAAGAACAATTTATTTGATTTTATTTTGTCTTAAGTCAAAGATAGACATAGTAATGGAGTGGGGGTGGGTATTGCATTCCCTGTCCCCACCCTGACTCAAAACCCGTTTCTCGCTTCCGCTCCCCCAATTCCAATTGGGTTTTAAAACTCATCCCCAATCCTTATCTCCGTTGGGTCGGGTTTTTTCCGCCCTGCCCCCGCTATTTGATTAAAATTTTAAAAAAAGTAAAAATAATATAAATTTTTTTATTTTAAAAATCGAAGAAAATACTAATTACGTAACAAAAAAAACAATAATAAAATCACATTTAAAATATGAGATCATAATTTAAAAATTACAAAACAAAATTAATCAATTCAATTAAAAAAATTACAAAATAATTTTTTTTAATATTATTTATTGCGGGGCAGGGACGGGGAGGGTATCAGTAAACCATACTCGCTTCCGTCCCCACTTTTGGCTTTCGGGGAAAATCCAAACCCAATTAACTTGATTTTTTTCCACTAAAATTGAGACGGATTCGAATGGGTACCTACGGATTCAGACCCGCTGCCATGCCTAGTCAGAGATCACATGTGTCTTTTAAGTAAATCAGCATAACTTTATATCATTTAGCCAACCCTTTATATTATACTTTTTTTGAAAATTACATTTAACATTTAAATTATTAGAGTGAAAATAATTTTTCTAACTCATTATTATAATAATATTTTTTTATAAATTTATATAAATAAAATTAATGTATGTAATCAATTATAAGTAAATCATGATTCATTTATTTTCTACATTCATGCAAATCAAAGAAAATACATCAACGTGTGACGAACGGGTGCACACTAGTATTAAATACGTACAAGTTTGTTGGATTTCACAGTAAACTGTGTTAAACTTATACCGATAATCTATAATTGGATCACAGCCTAAAAATTATACTAGCTGCCTGTGTGTATAGCCATCATTTCTATTTGTTTACAAAATTAATTTAGATAAAAAGAAATAAAGGAAATGAGTGAGTGAACCGCTATATGAAGACAGGAGGCACGAGAAAAGAGTGTTGAGTGTAAGCAGCTGCAAACAGCATTATCATCGTCATCCTCATCTTTCCATCGGTTCCCTATGGGATCGAATTTCGCAGCACAATTTGGGGCTTTCCGGAAATCCAATTAGGGATTTCAGCGGTTCTTCTCTCCTTCCGTTCTCGTTTCGTCGCGGAATCACAAAACTGAAAACAATCAAACCTGGGGAGTGACGGTTCAGGCTTCGATCCTCGCTCCTTGTGCTGTTGCCTCCTTCGGTTCTGGCGCTCCGTCATGGCCGATAACATGGAAATCGATACTCCCTCCGATTCCCAGCCGCTCAAGCCTCGCGATCGAGTCGTTCGGGTAACAATCTCGTTTTTTCCTATTCACCTCGCTTTTTATCGAAATTCACACTCTGTGGCTTGATCACTGTTTGATTCGCTTTGCATTTGGCGAAGGAGTTGTTTGGATTGGTTTATTTGATGGTTTACCTGTTTTGATTTGTTTCTGTCGGTTTGGATCGAATGAATTATTTATTTTTTGTTTATGGATGCGGATGGTTGAATTTTGAAATTTAGGGTTTGAAGTTTATTTTTTGATTGTGTGATTGATATGTTGTTTTGGCTCGGTTTGCAGAGGCTTGCCCAGTTTGGGGTTCCTGAGGAGCAGCTCGACCAACCTGGTTTGGTTGCTTTTGTTAAGGATAAGAGGGCGTTGATACCTGAGCTGGTGTCTGTGATATTGCCTACTGATGCGGAAGTGGCAGATGCATGGCAAGCTAAATTGCCTTTTAAGAAGACGGCGGTGGGTGTGATCATGAAGAAGAGGTTTAACGAGAGCATGGCGTGGTTGCAGTGGTTGATGTTTGAGGGTGACCCGGGTGATGCACTGAGAAGGCTTTCCAAGATGTCTGTTGGGCAGAGGGGTGTCTGTGGGTCTGTTTGGGGCAACAGTGATATTGCTTACAGGTGTAGGACATGTGAGCATGACCCAACGTGTGCAATCTGTGTTCCTTGTTTCGAGAATGGGAATCACAAGGGCCATGATTACTTTGTTATATACACGGGCGGCGGTTGCTGTGATTGTGGGGATGTAACTGCATGGAAGCGTGAGGGATTCTGCTTGATGCATAAGGGTGCTGAGCAGATACAACCGCTTCCGGAGGAATTTGCAAACTCCGTTGATCCTGTGCTTGGTTCCCTTTTCAATTGTTGGAAAGTCAAGCTAACATTGGCAAGTGAGTCGGTTACTGAAAAAAAACATGTAGCACATGAGCTAACTTATGCCATGGTTGATATGCTTCTAGAATTTTGCAAGCATAGTGAGAGTTTGCTCAGTTTTGTTGCTAGGTTGTTGTTTTCTTCTAATGGTTTAATTTACATGCTGGTGAGAGCTGAGAGGTTCTTAACTGAGGTTGTTGTAAAGAAACTCCATGAGCTACTCCTGAAATTGTTAGGAGAACCAAAATTTAAGTATGATTTTGCTAAAGTTTTTATCACTTACTATCCAACTGTCATAAATGAGGCCACAAAAGAAAACAATGACTCTCTTCTAACGAAGTACCCACTACTACCCACGTTCTCTGTGCAGATACTTACTGTGCCCACTCTTACCCCACTTCTTGTGAAGGAAATCAACCTACTTACCATGCTGTTGGGATGCTTTGAAAATATTTTCATTTCTTGTTCTAAAGATGGACGCTTACAGGTAATGAGTTGCTACATTTTAGGAGATGTGATGTCAAGATTTGCCAGAATAATGAGTTTATGTTTGGTTCTTATCCTTTTCAAGTTGTTCTAGTTGTGAAGTTAGTTAAGAATTTTATATTAGTGAAATGTAGCTACACTTCTCATTATTTTGTTTTTAATCTTCTTTCATGTTGTTTCATTAAAGTATATAGGACCTTTTTGTAGGTTTCCAGGTGGGTAGGTTTATATGAGACAACGATACGTGTTATTGAAGATATTCGATTTGTTATGAGCCATGTGGTAGTGCCCAAATATGTAACCAATGACCAGCAAGATATCTCAAGAACATGGATGAGACTTCTTTCCTTTGTACAAGGGATGAACCCTCAAAAGAGAGAAACAGGTCAACATATAGAAGATGAAAATGAGAATGTCCATTTGCCTTTTATTTTAGGGCATTCTATTGCCAATATTCACTCTCTATTGGTGGATGGGGCATTTTCTGATGCTAGCAAGGGAGAAATGGATGGAGAAATTGTTTGGAGCTCTAGTAAGAATGATTCAGATGATGGAGATAATCTAAGGCATGCAAAGGTAGGACGGAGATCCGAGGAAAGCGCTGCATGTAATGTGACAAGTAAGAATAGTGCCTTAGCTTCTAGAAAGCTTCATGAGATAAAAGCCGATGCCTCTTCTCAGCTGCCTCTTCCACGTTCTGTCTCTTGGTTGATATATGAGTGTTTAAGGGCTATTGAGAATTGGTTGAGAGTCGAGAATACCCCTGGTGCAATTCCTAATGCACCATCTCCGAACAGTGGTGCTCTCTGTGATGGCAATTTTTCAGCATTTAAGAGAACAATATCTAAGTTTGAAAGGGGTAGATATACATTTGTTAGGCTTGCAAGTTCAAGTGAAGATCATGGTAAGCAGTGTTCTGAAAATAATGAAATTGATTCAGAAAATACCTGTATCCGTCCCACGTTTGATGATAATGCCATGGAAGAAGATTTCCCCGGGGAATCAGATGGTCCGCGTATTTTGTCATTGCCTGATTGGCCACAAATAGTCTATGATGTTAGTTCACAAGATATATCTGTACACATGCCATTACATAGATTGCTTTCCATGCTGTTACAGAAGGCAATGAAAAGATATTTTTGTGAATCTGAAGGGTCAGATGTGACTCATGTTTCTTCAGCTAATTCATTGCCGACTAGCTACAATGACTTCTTTGAACAAGCTTTACGAGGAAGTCATCCATATGGTTTCTCTGCCTATATAATGGAGCACCCATTGAGGATTAGGGTCTTTTGTGCCGAAGTCCATGCTGGAATGTGGCGTAAATATGGAGATGGTGCTTTATTATCTTGTGAATTGTATAGATCAGTACGCTGGTAAGTCAATTTTGTATTAGTATATACTGTATCTGATGACTGGAACTCATCCATGTTAGAGATATTTCTCTCTCTGCTCGTCCATGTTAGAGATATTTCTCTCTCTGCTCAAATCTCAATAATCCATTACATTATAGTATTATACTATATCAATTTGTTATTTTGACAGGTCTGAGCAAGGTCTGGAGCTTGATCTATTTCTTCTTCAGTGTTGTGCTGCACTAGCTCCAGAGGATCTATTTGTCAGTAGAATTCTGGAGCGCTTTGGGTTGTCAAACTACTTATGTCTAAATCTTGAACGGTCTAGCGAGTATGTCCTCTCCAGCAACAAAGCAAACTTTTCCTGCATATTTGTTACTTTGAAATGCTTAAATGTGCACTATTATATGAAGTTAATGGCATGCAAGTTCTTGAAAGATATAACTGTTTTCTGGATTGACCATTTTTTGTTGTGGTCCTTCAGCAGCTTCTTTAGTCAGTCTTATGTTGTTTTATAATTCTTTTATTAATAACTCTGAATGTGCACATGTCTTAGAATGTGGGTTTGGGCCTAACTCAATCCTAAAAAACTGGCTTCTAATGTGAGGGTTGCCCCCCACTTATACACTGTAGTTAGTCTTATCTTGTTACTTTTTTATGCTTTATGGGTGAGAGTGGGTGTCCAGCCTACATCCCAAATTGGGTCACTCTCCAGTCTGCCCCCAAACAATTCTACACTTGGGTATTTTTATTTTTTATTTTTTACATTTATAATTAATCATGAACAAATGACAGCAACACTCCCTAAGGTTTCATGTAATTACACAAGCATCCCTTGTTTTTTTAACCATTACTTTCACCTCCTTTGTAGCATAGTTATCAATCCCGGATAGCGGAGCAGAGCGGCCACCCTCAAAAACTGGGATAGCGGGATAGCGGTAGCGGGATGATCGCTATTCTAATGTTTTTATATATGTATTAAAAAATTTATAATATAAATATATAAGATGAAAAATAGAAATATAACTAAAAAAAGTAGCCAGCAGAGTGCATTAAGCAATAAAGGAGGTGCAGGAAGCAAATCAGGCCCAAAAGAAAAACCTAATCCCTATACATATATAAGCATATTTTCTTCCTTCTTCCCCAACAGTTGCTGCAGTGCCTCATCTTCCTTCTTGTTACAGCAACTGGCCTCGACGGAAAGTTGGAAATGAAGGAGGAGAAGAAGAAAACAGAGGTCACCAAGAAGAAAAATGAACGGAAATGGAGGAGAAGAAAACACAGAACGGAAATGAAGGAGGAGAAGAAAACACAGAACGGAGAAGAAGAATGAGAAGAAAACAGAACCTCAAGGAGAAGAAAGGGCTGCCGGAGAAGGAAGACCTGGTGGCCGGAGAAGGCAACGTCGGAGTCGGCGTCGGAGTGCACAGAGGAGGTCGCAGTCACAAATGGTGGTTTGAAGAAGTGAAGAAGTAGTGCACAGAGCTTAAAAATGACATGCGACTTTGCCCTAGGTCAGAGAAAACAGCATCGCGGCCGTTCCCTCCGCAATCGCGGCCGCTCCGCGGATCCGAAGTCGCGCCCGCTCCACCCGCGATCTTTAACCTCGCCTCGACAGCACCTGTTGTCGCGTTGAAGGTCCGCGCCGCGCCGCTTCGCCGCTATCGCGGCTGCTCTACCCGCGATTGATAAGTATGCTTTGTAGGGGTGTTAGTGTAAGATTTGAGTGGATGTCAGTGTAATGTTTTAAAGGGCTGTTGGTGTAGGGGAAAAAAGTGGGATTATGTGTAATTTGAGGAAAGTTCAGGGGGTGTTGTTGTAATTTGCTCATTAATCATATATTATATTATTATAAAACTATAAAGTATTTTATAATATTTAAGAATATTTTTAAATATAGAAAAAGTATAGATACAGAAATATATATTATATAATATTATTTAATAAACTCAAATGTATAATCTATAACATAATATAATATAATAATAATAATTTATAAGTGTATAGACAAAATATATAAATAAAATGTAATAATTAAATAAAATTAATATATATATATATATATATATATATATATATATATATTATGCTTTCTTATCTCTTATCTTGTTACTTATGCTTTCTGGGTGAGAGTGGGTGTCGGG
>PYAF01003195.1:639649-668220 GCA_007407185.1 Glycine tomentella
AAGGAGTTCAAGAAGTAGGGAGATGTTTGGGAGGTTTTTATTGCAAAAAACAAAAACAGAAGTGGAAGAAGATATGGTTTCGTTCAATTCAAAGGGGTTGAAGATGCAAGAAAGCTTGAGCGACAACTGGATAACTTGTTTATAGGGGGACTTAAACTGCATGCGAACCTTCCAAAGCATGATAGGGACTGGAAGATGACAGATAAAACCAACACGGAAGGGAGGATGAGAACGGCACAAGCAGCAGCAAATGGGAGTTGCGGAAGCATTTTCCTTATCAACAGTTTCCTCAACACCAGCCTCTAAGGGCCTCATATGCAAAAGCTGTTATGACGACCAATCAATTTACGAGGAAGACAGGGTATCCGACATGCGCGTAGGCGACGTTTAAGCCTTCCCACCCGTGTATCCAGCTATCTATACCCATGGATTATAGAAAGTGGTTAATAGATACTGGACCAGGCAGAAGAGGAAGAAAGAATGAAAAGGAATGAATCTTTATTGGTTCATGGAGACTAGCTCCAGCTTTGTGTACAAGTGGTGATTTCGAGGTCACCAACCTCCTAACACTTTCTGCTTCTAAGCTACATTTCCTCAGCCCCGCACCTTCTATTTATAATTCCTGACCCTAACTAACTAACTGAACAGAATATTAACTAATCATATAATTGGATCCTATAAATACCTTCCCCTTCAAGATAGACCTTGTCCCCAAAGTCCAGGTGATGAAAACAGCATGTATCTTCAGCCATGATCTCCTTCTACCTGCTGCCATTCTTTCCCAAATTTCTGGTCTGCATAGTTGGATTTCTGACCTTGATAGTCATGGCTATAGCTTCTGCCCAGGCTTCCCATAACACTATTTTTCTCTTCCACTTGTCTTGCTTTATTCATGACTTCCATCAGGTTCTTGGGCTCGTGCAATCTTACTTCAATACCAATCTCCTCCTTCAATCCCTTGAGAAATACCTCCATCAAGAAAGATTCTTCCAGCCCCTTCACAGTCCCTGCATGCTTCTCAAATAGGCCCACATACTTCTGTACTGTATCCTCTTGTTTTAAGGCTAGTAAAGATTGAAAAAGATTGCCTGAATGTGTACCTTGAATCCTTCCCAAGAAATCTGTGGACTCCATGTCTCCCACCATTGGAACCAAGCCATGGCCTCACCTTCCAAAGCCACCAGAATTGTATCTACTTTCTCTTCTTCACCTACTCCTTGAAGTCGGAAATATCTCTCAATTCGAGATACCCAGCCCAAAGGATCTTCCCCAGCGAACACCGGCAGCTCCATCTGCCTCCATTGATGCACCCTTCCTTCTCCATCTTCTTTGTTCTTGTTTCGCGCCTCCCTTGCCGGAGCTTCCTCACCCCTCGTCGGCGACTCCAGGTGCGCAGCCAATTTCTGCTAAATCTCCTCCATTGCGCCCAATCGGGTTTCAATTGCAACCCAATTGGCTTCCACGATTCCGCAATCCACCTCCCTGGCCTCACGTGCTTCCTCCATGGCCCTTTCCAGTGCCTCCAACCTTGCCTCCATCTTGTTGCTATTTTTCGCTGCCATTTACGACCTCACATCCCCAGGAAGGAGCTCTGATACTAGTGATAGACACTGGACCAGGCAGAAGAGGAAGAAAGGATGAAAAGGAATGAATCTTTATTGGTTCTTGGAGACTAGCTCCAGCTTTGTGTACAAGTGGTGATTTCGAGGTCACCAACCTCCTAACACTTTCTGCTTCTAAGCTACATTTCCTCAGCCCTTTACCTTCTATTTATAATTCCTGACCCTAACTAACTAACTGAACAGAATATTAACTAATCATCCAATTGGATCCTATCAGTGGTGTAGTGGATCTCGGGTTGGTAGGTTTAGGAGCTTGACTGCATTCGACAGACTAGAAGAGTTCTTGTGGGATGGCGGTGAGGAGATTAAGCCTAAGTATTTGGGTGACGATATGGTGCTTCTCATGGGGCTGTGACTCAAAGGCGGAGGAGTTAGTGAGCTGTTCATCTTTCACTCACTGGAAAAATGGAGCTCTGAGTTGAGGTCTGGTTTTAGATTGGTCTGGGTACTATGTTGGGGAATCCCACTACATGCCTGGGATATGGAAAATATCAAAAAAATTGTGGCAGGGGTGGGTGAAATGGTAGACATGGACGATGATACTGATGATCTTCACCGTATGGACAGGGCTCGTGTGCTTATTAAAACTCCATGGCATCCTTTGATCAATCACAACGTAGTGGCATCCATTAATGAAGTTGATTTCATTATCTACATCATTGAGGACACTTGTTTCAGCCCCTACAACTGCAAATGCAATTAGGGGGAGATTCACTGGCTCATCAGAGGAGATATCGTCCGATGAGAGTTTCATGGAGATGAGTGACTCATCGGTGGACCCACTGGTTGTAGCTGAACCTCCGGCAGCAGCTAAGGTGGTGGATGAAGACAGGGGCGAAAGCAGTAGGAGCAGGGGGTAAAGCTAATGTCCGCTGGTCAGAGCACCTTGCAAGAACTGTTGGGCAGAAAACAGGATCTTGATAGAAGCTTCTGATGGAAGCCAGTCAAACACACAAAACAGGCGACTCCATGTAAGCGAACATACAGCAGTAGGGGATGTTGGTATGGAAGTAGGAGTGGCAGATAGGGAAGCGGAACTGGAGGGTAATGAAGTAGTCCTGTGTGAGAAGAAACAAAGCAGTGAAATGATGGGAGAAAAAAGGAAGGGGTGGACCCACAACTGACAGATTTTTGAATTAAAGCAACTGGAGGCAGATGATGGTGCAGTGGGAAATGTAGCTGTCTGGGAACCTTTGGGTCCCACAAACAAGGACAGTGCTGAAAAGCTACAAGGTCAATATAGGCTGTTGGGCTCTACTTTAAACGGGCCTGAGTCAGAATGGAAGGTATATTCAAGAAATAGGTGGTGTAAAAAGGTTTTTGAGCCCAATGAAAAAAAAGAAGGAACGCAACCTGGACCAGGAAAACAACAGCTTATTAACAAAGGTAAGGAAGCTATTTCCAACCAAAAAAATCCTGAGGATTTCCCTACAATGTCGGAAGGAAGTAGGCAGAACGAAATTGTTGGTTAGGGGGAGAGATACTATGAAAATCATTAGGCAGCAGATTCAAAGTCAACATCAAGTCATACTAATGGTGAGTGGACAAAAGATGCAGCCAGGGATTTGGAATTGGCAAGACTATTGGGTGTTACCTGCAGCAATCAGGAAGAAATGGTGAACATGGTAGCCATGGAAGAAAGAGACAAGGGAGAGATGCTGAGGATGGGAAATAGTGAGGGTGATTGATGAAGATTTTATCACATAAGGGGGTTAGGGAGGGGGGTGAAGTGGGCCTCTATCAGAATATTGGTGAATAAAGAAAGGGTGGATATGTTACGTGTACAAGAGACAAAGAAGGAAGCCATTGATAAAAAGGTATGCCAAGCTCTGTGGGTGGATAATGATGTTAGCTGGGAAATTCAGCCAGCATGTAATAGAGTTGGTGGATTACTGTGCATTTGGAATGAGGAGTCATTTAAAGTAATGAAGTTGGTAGGGAGTTGTTTCATTTACTTGCAAGGAATGTGGACTGCAGATGGTGGAAAAGTCATTATTGTGAACTTATATTTACCATGTGAAACAGTTATGAAAAGAGTTTTATGGGAAGAAATCAGGCAGTTGGGACTTGCAAATATGGGGGGCCTATGGTGTATAATAGGTGACTTTAATAATATCAGAAGATCCTCAGAAAGAATTGGTATATGTCAAAGGACTCAAGATGAGGGCGTTGTAAAGGAATTCAATGATTGGATTGCTGATTTAGAGGTTGAAGATGTGCCTTGTTTTGGGAGGAAATTCACCTGGTTCAGACCAAATGGGACCGCGAAAAGCATGCTGGACAGAGCTCTTGTATCAGATGATTGGTTGGCCAAATGACAATGTACCTTGCAGATAATATTGGATCGCAATTTCTCTGATTATTGCCCAATTCTGCTGAGATCCTCCTCTGCTGATTGGGGACCCCAAGCCTTTTCGAGTTCTGGATTGTTGGTTTGATGATAAATCTTTCAGGAAGGTAGTCCGTGATAGCTGGAATGCAAACATGGTTAACGGCTGGGGGGGGGGGTATGTCCTAAAAGAATCGATCAAGAGTCTGAAACAGAAGCTGAAAGTCTGGAATAAATCCCAGTTTGGTGATATTCAGAAAAATCGAAAAAGAGTAGAGATGGAACTTAACAAGCTGGAAAGGGAGGGTGATGAGAGACAATTGTCTGATGCAAAAATTAAAACAATTACAGGAGAAACTATGGATTGCAACTTAGGCAACATCAACAACATTTTTAACCCAAGTTAATTGGGGTCGGTGGTAGATGAACCCAATGATAAATTAAAAATGAGACAGAAAGAGAAAGGGAGAGGGGAAGAAAAAAGTGGAAATAAGACAAAAGAAAAAAAGGGGTGAAAGGAAGAAGGGAGAAAAGAAGAGGAAAAGAACTAAAACAGGGGAATGACTGGAACATAGAACTACTAATGGGTTTAATCCTCCACCAAGTTTATAACTTTTCTCCACTTCGTCCTAAGACGTCCATCAATTATATCCCACTTCATTAGGTCTTGTTTAACTAACTTTCCCTAGGCAAGTTTCGGTCGACCTCTACCTCTTTTTATGTAGAGCTCTTGGTAACAAACTCTTGTTCTTACGAGAGCATCCAGTGGCCATCCCATAACGTGTCCTAACCACCTCAATCTATGCTCCCTCATCTTTTCACATACCGGTACTACCGATATCTTTCGTCAAATATCCTCATTTCTTATCTTATCGATCTTCGTATATCCATACATCCACCTTAACATCCTCATTTATGTTACCCCTATTTTATGCTCATGTTGCCTATGTGCTAGTCAGCATTCCGCTCCATATAGCATTGCCGGTCTTACGGTTGTTCTATAGAGTTTTCCTTTCAACTTAAGGAGAATTTTGCGGTCACACAAAAATTCCGATGCACTCCGCCATTTCATCCACCCTACTCTAATTCTATGATTTACATCCTCATCAATCTCACCACCTTTTTGCAACATTGATCTCAAGTATCTAAAAACATCTTTCTTGAGTACCTCTTGACCAAGTAGATGCACTGTGTCTTGATCACCATCTCTTACTCGCGAAAACTTACTTCATATACTTCGTTTTGCTCTTGCTTATCGTGAATCCTTTAGACTTAAAAGTGTTTCTCCATAATTTGAATTTCCTATTAACACTATCTTTGGTCTCATCAATAAGAACAATATCATCTGCAAAAAGCATACACCACGACATTTCCTCTTGAATATCTTTCGTTAGTTCATCCATCACTAAGGCAAATAGATAAGGACTTAGAGCTGAACCTTGGTGAACACCTACCGTGATAGGGAAATACCTTGATGTTCCATTACAAGCTTTCACACATGTGGTAGTCCCATCATACATATCCTTAATTGCATTAACATACTTTAATGTTACCTTTTTCTTCTCAAGAGTCCACCATAAGACTTCTCTTAGGACTCTATCATATGCTTTCTCAAGATCTATGAACACCATATGTAAGTCTTTCTTCTTTTTCTTATACCTTTCCATTAATTGTCTCATCAAGAAGATAACTTCCATGGTACATCTTCCTGGCATAAATCCAAATTAATTTATGGAAACCTTGGTCTCTCTCCTTAGGTGATATTTGATAACTCTCTCCGACAATTTCATAGTATGACTCATGAGCTTGATACCTCTATAGTTTGAACAATTTTGGATATCTCCCTTGTTTTTGTAAATAGGCACAAACATATTTTTCCTCCAAGCACCCGACATCTTATTTGTTTGAAGAATCTTATTAAAAAGATTGGTCAACCATTTCATTGCCACATCTCTCAAGCCTCTCTACACTTCAATAGGGAGGTCATCAGGTCCCAAAGTTTTATTATTCTTCATCCTCTTTAAAGTCTCCTTAACTTCATGTGTATTAATTCTACGCACAAATTTTCTATTCAAATCATCAAAAAAGTCCTCCAAATCCATCTCACTCTTGTCGCCATTCCCATTAAAAAGTTTGTTAAAGTAGTTTAGCCATCTTTCGCTTACATCTTTATCCCTTAACAAAAGTTTTTTTATTTTCATCCTTGATACATCTAACTTGAGTGAGGTCTTTACTCTTCTTATCTCTCATTTTTGCAAGTTTGTAAATACCTTTCTCCCTATCCTTGCTCCCAAGATTTTTATACAAATCGTCAAAAATTTTGCCTCTAGCTTCTTGCACTACTTTCTTTGCATTTTTTCTCGCTACTTTAAACTTTTGCAAATTCTCATCAATGGGACATTTATGTAAATATTTAAAGCATTCCTTCTTTTGTTTAATAGTCTCTTGCACCTCTCCATTCCACCATCATGTTTCCTTTGTGAGAACTTTGTTTCCTTTGCTTTCACCTAACACCCTCTTTCCCACATTTTGAACACACATAGCCATCTTATTCCATATTTCATTAGCTTCTCCAATAAACTTCCACAGTCCTTCACACAACATGTTTTCCTTAAACTCTATTTGTTTCTCCTCATTTAGCTTCCACCATCTTATTCTTGGGTTTTGAACCTTCTTCAAATTAAGAACTTTGTTGAATCTAACTTCTAGAACTACCAACTTTTGTTGTGTTGTCACACATTCTCTAGGTTAGACCTTGCAGTCAATACACGAATTTCTATCTTCTCGTCTAGTCATAAAGAAATCAATTTAACTACAATTTTGGCCACTATGATACGTGATAAGATGAGACTCCCTTTTCCAAAAAAAAAAGTGTTCGCTAGCATCAAATCATAGGCTAGTGCAATGTTCAAAACATCTTCTCCAGCCTCATTTCTCGTCTCATAGCCAAAAGCACCGTGAATTCTATCAAAACCTCCACTGTTTTTACCAACATGCCCATTTAGATCTTCTCCTATGAAAATCTTCTCCTCTCGTGGGATTCCTCTCAGGACCTCCTCCAAGTCTTCCCAAAATTGGTTCTTTTCATCTGATAATAGTCCAACTTGAGGTGCATAGACATTAAGGATATTTAAAATTAGATCTCCAACGCTCGCGCCCCCCGTCCCATCCAATCCAATCCCTGCTTGGGTCAAGGCCCGCCATGACCCGTCCCACTACAAGCTTAATCATCATAATTCTGTCGTTTTTCCTTTTGACATCAACGATTTTATTTCAATTCCAACCTCATTGCGACTCTTCGTTGTACCTGTATACCACAACTTGAAACCAGTGCCCTCCACTTCCTTGGCCTTTTCTCCAACCCACTTATTTTCTTGAAAGCAAACAATATTCATTCCCTTCTAGCAAAAACATCTGTTAACTCCCTCAGTTTATCTGTTAGTGTTCCTATGTTTCAGCTGCCCAATTTTATCATAAACCCCTGGGCAGTGTTTGCCCGCCACGCTCGCCCATTTGCGTGTTGAGACCCTTGCCTTTTTGTCACCAAATACGGGTGAAGACCTGGCGCCTTGCCCTTCGGTATGGATCCTAGCTCACTTATCACTACATCCCGGGATTGATGTAGCTCCTTGCCTTATGGCAAGGACCCTAGCTCATTTTTCGATATACCCAGGGCCCGATCTAACGCGTCGCTATGAAGGGAATGTCCCAACGAAATATCGTAAAAGTTCATCACATAAAGAATAGCTGGTTTTTTGCGGCTGATTTGCAACCCTTGACGCCAACCCTCCTCCTTTATCCTGGCTTGGGACAGGATTGCAGCTCAGTCAAATGCATCAATTTTAAGGCAGAAAGCGAGGACCAGTTGGATCAAAGAAGGGGATTGCAACTCCAGATTTTTCCATGTGACTGTAAACTGGAAACGAAGGAATAATTCAATCAAAGGTGTGCTAGTTGATGGCTGCTTGTTTGAGAAACCTATCAGCGTCAAAGAGGAAATCAGACTCTTTTTTAAGAAGAGATTTGAAGAACACGTATGGGAAAGGCCTAAGCTAGATGGGGTCAAATTTAAGGTTTTGGAGCAGCAACATAATAACCTCCTGGTGGCGCGATTTGATGCGAAAGAAGTGAAGGGTGTTGTTTGGGAATACGAAGCCCCAGACCAGCCCCAGACCGGATGGACTAAATTTCAAGTTCATTAAAGAATTTTGGGAGGTTATCAAATCTGACCTACTCCGCTTTATGGACGAATTCTATGTAAATGGAGTTTTTCTGAAGGGTGGTAATGCATCATTCTTAGCATTGATCCCCAGGGTTCTTGATCCCTAGACTTTAAACGGATGGACTAAATGTAGTCAAAGTCCTGTCCTCTAGGCTGAAGAAGGTGCTGCCAGGTATCATTGATGATCGCCAATCAGCTTTTATAGAAGGGAGGCACCTGCTGCATAGTGTGATTATGGCAAATGAGGTGATTTATGATGCAAAAGGAGCAATAAAAGTTGCCTTGTTTTCAAAGTCGACTGTGAAAAGGCGTATGGCTCGATAAATTGGGATTTTCTCTCATATATGATGAAACGGATGGGGTTTTGTCCTAAGTGGATTACCTGGATCCAAGGATGCATGAAATCAGCCTCCATTTCCATTTTGGTAATGGGAGCCCATTAGCAGAATTCACTCCCCAAAGGGGTCTCAAGCAAGGTGTCCCACTTGCTCCATTATTGTTCAACATTGTAGCAAAAGGCCTATCGAGGGTGATGAGAGAAGCACATGACAAGAATCTGTATGAAGGCTTTAAGGTTGGGAAGAAAAAAGTGGACATTAGCATTTTAAAGTATGCAGATGACCTTTGGACTAGTGTCAGGCTTGAAGATAAACTTTGCCAACTGTAGTTTTGGGGTGTTTGGGAACAATGATCAATGAAATGCTGCCAACTACTTGAATTGCAGAGTGTTGTTGGTACCTTTTTCTTATTTGGGTGTCCCTATTGGGGCAAACCCAAGGCGGTGTGGGACATGGGATCCTTTAGTTCAAAAGTGTGAGAGAAAACTAGCAAAGTGGAAACAAAAATACGTATCTTTTGGGGGAGCGTCACTCTCATAAAGTCAGTCCTAAACTCGATCCCTATATTTTTCTTTACTTTTTTCAGGGTGCCGAAGAAGGTGGTGGATAGGTTAATGAGGCTTCAAAGGAGGTTTTTGTGGGGTGGAACTGCTGACCAGAAGAAGATTGCTTGGGTGAGGTGGTATTTGTTCAATCATGCTTTACTTGGTAAATGGCGATGGAATTTGTTTCACCACCAAGATGAATTGTGGGCACAAGTTCTGGAGTCAAAATATGGAGGTTGGAGGAATTTGGATGAGCCTAGAGAAGGTCCGTTAATGAATCAATCTGGTGGAGCGATTTATGCCTCATCTGTAATTCGAATGAGGAGGGGGGATGTTTTAAAGAAGGGATCAGATGGAATTTGGGAGGAGGTTCAAAGGTGTTATTTTGGGAAGATGGATGAAGTGTCCTTGAAGGAGAAGTACCCAAGATTATACCATATATCTCTACAAAAAAAGCATCATATTCAACAAATGGGAATATCATCACAAGCAGGCTGGGAATGGCAGTTTCGATGGAGAAGGCTATTTATGGAGGGGGTAATACAAATGGCTCTAAAATTCTTAGAGGATATACAGGGTTTGCAAATGCAAGTACAGCAACAGGACACTTGGAGGTGGATGAGCGATGCGAGCGGGAAATATAAAGTGGGGAGTGCTTATAGGTTACTTAATAGGGAGCTGTCAACTCAGAATCAGGATGAGGTGTTCAAGGCTATATGGAAACTTAAAATCCCTAGCAAGGCTTCATGCTTTGCTTGGAGACTGATTAGGGACCGATTGCCCACCATGAAGAATCTTAGGAGAAGGAATATTGAAATAAATGATGTCAGTTGCCCTTTTTGTAGGAGTCATGTTGAGGATGCGTCTCATTTGTTCTTCAACTGTGCTAGGATTATGCCGTTATGGTGGGAATCGATGTCGTGGATAAACATTGTGGGGGTGTATTCAGTAACTCCTAAAGATCACTTTTGCCAACATTCCTATTGCCACATTAATGGACTCAGAATTCAGAGATGGCAGACCTGGTGCATATGGCATCATAGAAATAGAATTGTCTTCCATAATGACAGTTTCAATGGTCAAATATTGATGGAGGATGCACTTTTCTTCTGCTGGACATGGCTTAAAAATATGGAGACTGGATTTGACATCCCTTTTCACTATTACTCTAGTAATATTAGGGATGGTTTCTGTATTCAGGGGAGGGACTAGAATAGATTTTTTCTCCTGCTGTTTTGGGTGTGAGCCTAATTATCAGCCAGCTCTTTGTCACCCTAATTCATGTTGGTTTTCATGTATTAGGTAGCCATAGTTTTGTGCTGTACTTAGGTTGTATATATAACAGTACTACTTGTACTCTTTATATCCGATATATATAATTATTTTTGCTGATAAAAAAAAAAAAAATTAGAGTTCAAAACATTAGAATATTATGATTCTTAATTGTTTGTTCTTATACTAGCTATATTTTATGCTAGTACTTTCATTATAAAATATTATCAATTATTCAGATTCCATAGCGTTCATGATTGCTTGTTTTGGAATTCTATTTAAGCTATCAGGATTTAGGCACTTGATATGTAGTTAGAAGTTCAAATTTATCGTATTTCCTGTTCTTTAAATTTCTCTTATTTGTAATGTTCTTTACTTCAGGATTTTGAAATGAATCGAGGCAAGCCACTTTACCTGAATGAGGAACGCTATGCTGCTTTAACTTACATGGTAAGGAAATATTCTGTCTTTACCCGTTATTTGTATTTCAATTTTCTTATATCAATAAACATTTTAAAGAATGTTTTTTTTATCTGCTTAGGTCGCTTCTCATGGTCTCGATCGGAGTTCCAGGGTTCTTGGTCAGACCACTATTGGTTCCTTCTTCCTGGTTTAGTTCAAATTCTACATATTTACTTAGTATGAAGAAGGTCTGGCATTTGAACTAGCATAGCTTCTACCTTTGCTTTCTTTTCCTCCTATTTGTTTGCTGATCACTGTGTTGGTGACTTTGTGCATGCAGAATTTTTTACTGGACAGATCTCTGGAGTATGAAAATCAGTTCTAGATATGCTAATTTATCATGTCATACACTCCTCTGACTAAACAGAAGATCACTAGTCCATACTGTGTTTTGTGCTAAAAATGGACGTCTCATTAAGGTGTGCATGCTCTGATTGAATTTTATTTCTATCAATTTCAATGTCATTTTTACCATTGGAAGGATGTTCTTGGTTAGTAATGATTAGGAAAATAGTGAGCTTTTCATATATTGACAAGGGCTAATAGTTGGGGAACTTTCCCGTACAGACTACTTGTTTATGACACCAGTTAATTCGAAATCAGTATGATTCAGATCAGGAAAGATGGTCTGCAAATCCAATGATCCATATGTCCCTAAAAATTCATTGATAGATACTATTGTAGTTAATTAGGAGTCTGTTAGTGAAGGATTTACGTTAGTTGGGTGCGCTGAGATAGTAGAAGTAAGGCATATTGCCTATAAATAAGTGGGAGGTTGAGAGAGATCTTTCTTGTCATTTGGGAAAGGATTAGACTCCAAAAGTGAGGAGAGGGGAGAATCATGGTCTCTCAAATATCCAGGGAAATCATTCATCTTGCAATTTATTCAATTCCGCGATGCGTTTAGATAGGGTGTAACTTGTACATTCTAAACTTGTTCTTTAGAATTTAGATCTTCCCACAAATATTAGCTCTGATTCTGACAGTAATGCTGTGTTTGGTTTAGAGGATGGAAATATAGAAAAGAGAAATATTTGAATTAGAGTAGAGTGTAAAAGGTGTGGGACCCACATAAAACCCACATTATTTCTCTCCTATTTCTCTCCCTCCCCTCAAACAAACACAGCATAAGTGTATTAAACTCCAGCCAGTTTTGTTTTCCACACTTTAGAATCATTTTGAGCTGTAAATAAATATTCCTCTACTGTATTTGAACAAAACATGAATCTTTTCTTATATTTAGTCCTCACTTATTGATTTGGTATTCTAAAGCTCTGCATGCAATTCTCTGAACAATCATCTGTAGAATATGGATGTCCTTCTTGACTGTTGAGACTTCTTCAGTTGTATTTTTTATTGCCCCTTTATCATTTTGTAAATTTTTTAATATTTACTTTTTATTTACCACTGAAGTAAAGTAGTATACCAATTTTATGAATTTATACTTACAAGGTTATCTCTTTTCACACGTCAGTAGAATGATAGAGTAAAGATTTTAAATTTGGCTCCTGTCGGAGAATCTACCTGCTGGTCAGGGCTGTACAGATTCTGCCGATGCTGACATAGCTGTGATCTTTCTTCTGCTCCATGCTTTACCATAAAGTACGTTTCCAATGAAGTAAGTAGGTGCACATGTGTACATATATCGTCATACTACTGAGAGGAGCAATTGCTTCAAGGTATAGTTTGTGGAATTATAGGCTTATCAGTGGTTTAGGATGTCTGAAGACACCCATGTTGCGGTTCTGTATCCCTTCCTCTCCTTTTCTTTTTAGTTGGGCCATCTCCTCTTCCCAGGTAGAGGAAGCAGGACAATTCCCTATTATGGGCATATTGTATACAAGGTATATATATTAGTGATTTTACTGTTAATATGTTTTCTTTTTAGTATATTTGAGGAACAATGCTAATAGACTAATAGTAAAATTTGTGCTGCTCATTTCCAAGTGTCTTGTGATAATATATTATCGTCAACATCAACAACACATTTAATCCAAGTTAATTGGGGTCAGTGGTAGATGAATCTAATGATAAATCGAAAATAAGACAAAGAAAGAGAAAGGAAGAAGGGAAGAAAAAGTGAAAAAAAGATAAAAGAGAGGAAAAATAAACTAAAATAAAGAAGGGTGAAATAATATATTATCGTATTTTGGTAAATTAGGTAATTGATTGAATTGGAATGTTAGACTAGTTGATAAGTATATTATCTAGCCATTGTTGGAATGCCGTTTGAATTATCCTAGTGGTGGGTGGAATGGATGTTGTGATGTAAAGGGATTTTCTGTTTGAGCTTTCTCATAAGTTTGTGGAGTTGCTCATTTGAATACCGCACTGTAAATAAAGTGATAATACGAAATTTTATTAGTGAAACTCAAATACATTCATTCGTTCAAAAAAAAAAAAAAAAAAAAAAAACCGGACGTAGTTGAATTTAACAGTTCCTTTCTCTTATATCACGGGTTAGTTAGAGTAAAAAACGGGAAGTTTAAAAATGAGTATTGATAATTAGGGCTGTACTGTGTTCAAATGCTTTGTCAAATTTAATTTCTGTACTCTTTGAGTTTCACTTCTACTGTGAACGGCAGTGTTTGCTGAACTTAAAATTAAAGAAGAGTTCAAAATGCGTTGAAGTGACAGTGGGTGAGAGTGTAGCATTAGATTTCTCTTTGCGTGTTCATTCTTCGATTTATTTATTTATTTACTTTTGCACTTTTTTGAAGATTGCGTTTTCATTTTACAAGGTCTATCACTCAATGTTTTAAAATTTTGCTCAGATCATTCGATCTGACTGGTTGGACTAAGAATTGGTGACAGAGCTTGAATCGGCCAATTTTGTGGTCGAATTGGTAAGCCGGTTTGATTGAACAATTGAATTAATATATTTTTTTGTTGTTGTTTAAATGCAAACTTACCTAAAAAAATTATTCAAAAGTCTTACTACTAAATCACTACAATTATTCAAAACTTATGATAGTGATTAAAAAATTAATAAATCAAATTATATCACGGTAATTTTGATAATTATTATACGATTTTATAACTTTTAACTGAATAATTTTTTTTGATGGATTGAAAATTCATTTTACATAAATTATATATGTAAAATTTTATAAATCCAAAATCACATGATATCTCATTCACAAATTAAAATTGATGTAATATAAATATTTTAAAATATAGTAAAATATAAATTATTTGATTATCTATTTGTTGTAGTTAAATTTTGACAAAATTTATTATAAATTATTTTGATAATGTATAATATAATTTAACGGTTAAATTGATAATTTTATATATATATATATATATATATTGGTTGATGCAATTCAAGTTCTGAATAAGCTTGATATTAAATACTTAAGAGAAAAAAATATCCTTTATAATTTTCTATCATACTCCAATAAAAAAATTTCAATTAAAAATAAAAATAAAGTAGAATTGAATTGGAAGATAGATATGATAGGATGGCGACGATGATTATTACTCCAACAGTTCAACGTAGTACAAAACCATTCTCTCTCACGTGTGTAGTACAAACAAACTTCCAAAGCTTATCTGGCTTATTACCAAACATAACAACGGTCCCCTACCAAACCCTATTCCCTCTCCCTACCAAAAAGAGTCAAAGTCACTCTATAACCTTGCTGCCTCTTTTCTTCTCAGTTCTCACATTACCATATTCCAATAAAAAAAAATGTCATCTTCTTTTCGCACATCCCTCTTCCTCTTCACACTCTCCCTTCTCTTCTTCTTCTTCTTCTCCCTCTCCGTCTCCGCCCGGCGTCAGCGACGCCACCCCCAACCTCCGTTCTCGGTCCTTGATTCTCTCAAAGGTGTTGTGTTTGATCGTTATTTTTTTTGCTACTTTTGTATCGGGCTTTCCCCCTACATTCTGAAATGGAACGAGGGGTTCTTAGTTCTTGGGACCCAGTTTGCTGGAGGAGTGTTTCTGGGAACTGCAATGATGCATTTTCACATAATTATTTTAACATTGTGGCGGCTAAAACAACAAAAAAAACACTAACGTTCTAAATAAAAATTAAATAAAAGACTAAAATCATACCTTTAAAAAAACATAAATGACCAAAATAAAAATTTTAAAATTTAATATAGTAAAATAAAATAAAAGAAAAATTTAATGAACCAAAAGTAATATTAATTTTTTTTAAAAGTATGTTTTTTAAATAATTGTGTATTAGTGATAATTTTTTATTTAATGGACAATTTTGTATATAATGTGATATTATATTTATAATAAAATTATTTATTGAAAAACATATATTGTAAAATATATCTTAATTTAATTTTTATATTTTAATTCTATGATTTAATTATAGAATTATGTTAGAATTGATATATAACATTAGAAAGTTGGATTAATTGGATTTGAAATCACATGTTTTGGGTCTTGATCGAGTCATGTTTGACTTAAAATTTTGGGTTCGGTAGGCATTGAGAGAAACCCGTTTGAACCTATCCATTGTTTGCTACAAAAATAATTATGTGCTTACTGGTGTTTCACTTGGCTATGTCATATATAGGTCAGGGTTATGGTGTAAATATTATCTCGTCATTGTCACATTATTTACCATATTATTAATTTTGTAATTATTTTAAATATTAAAATGCAATAAGTTAAAATAAAAAATAATAATTTATAGGTGTAAAAATAAAAATAAAAGTGATATTTGCAAGAAAAATTATTTAATTTTTAAATAAAAACACTAAAATACTCTTTTGTTACTGATATTAACTTATAAAGGGAATGAAAGTGATTTTAATAAATTTTGTAAATTTTTTCCAACTTATATACATGATCATCATAATTAAAATTGTAAAAAGCATACGCTCCAATTGCATGCGATCAAAGAATTCGAAATGTCTGATCGGTTATAACTTGAGTCTTTTAAAATTTAAGTCTTTTCATTATTTTTTTAATTTAAAATAAATAATAATCCTTAATGTTAGTAAAAAAATTGAAAATATTATATATAAAAATATATTAAATAAATTAATATACCAAAAATTTAAGAAAATATTAAATAAAATCATATAAAAATATACAAAATATTAAATAAAACTAAAAAAATATAAATACATTTATTTATTAAATAATTAAATTAAAAATTATTTACAATTTAAAAAATATTTGAAAAAAAAACAAAATTTAGGACTTTGAATCGTTAAAAAAAAAACTTTATGACTTTGAAGTCGTAAACAAAACAAAAAAATCCTACGATTTTAAATTCGTAAATTTTTTAAAAATTAATCTGAAGTCATAAAATATTTTACAACTTCAGTTTAAAAAAATTCCTACAACTTTAAAATTATAAATTTTTTAAAAAATAATTAAAGTCATAAAATATATTACGACTTCAGTTTAAAAAAATTAGAAGTTATAATAGATGTTATAACTTATACCATTTTTTGAAATAATTCAAAAATGACTCCAAATGATAATTAACGAAAAAAATATCTCATTTGATCATTTTTCCACAATTGACATGTAGACTTATTTGATTTGATTGTATTGTCTTCATTGCTTTCTTTCTCCATTCCCTATGTTCTTTTCACTCGCCTCTTTTTGTCTCTCTATGTGCCTTTGTGATTGAGCATAAGAGCATCTTCAATGGAAAGTATTTATATGGATTTCTTAGAGTCTCTTACTCATGTTTTTGGGGTTCCTATAGTACCATGTCACTCATAAAAGTTCTTAAAAATTCTTGCTCCAATGCAAAAAACTCCAAAAAAATTTCTTGATTGGTGATGTTTGAAAAATAAGAAAATGTAGAAATGGTTTTTTATATTAGAAACTCAATTTTTTTGTGAAGGAACTCTCATGTCATCTAAATATTCTCCAATACAAAGTTTCTTCTAAGAAACAATTTCTTATCCTTAAAAACCCACCAAATACCTCCCATTGGAGATGCTTTTAAAACCCTATCAAAGAGGACATATTTGTCAAATCTCAAAATATAAGAATAGGTTAATGCTCGTTTCAAAATATAAGAATAGGTTAATGCTCGTTCGTTATTGGTCACTTAATGTCACAACATTAGAAAAGTAAATATAGAAAACAAATACATATTTGACTATGTTGTTAAAATGATGACGTATTAAAACTCATTTGTCGTTTCTTACCGAGTCTCAATACTAATAGATTTTAAAATTATCAATTCTCAAAATATAAGAACACGTTAATGCTCATTCGTCGTATGTAACTTAATGGCACAATAACCAAAATTTAAATTTTAGAAAATCAAGACATATTTACTGTGGTTTAAAGCAAATGATGATGTGTCAAAACTCATTTGTCGTTTCATAAGTCTAAATACTAATTGATTTTAAAATTTGGATACATGCTAGGTGACTGAATATGAGATGGAAAAGAAAAACTCTTATTAACGAAACACTAGTTAACTATAATGGCCGGGAAAAATCCTTTTTAGTGACGTATTTCGTCAGAAATATTTAAATTACTAATGAAATTTATTGATGAATAATTTTTCATTGAAAAATGTTAATTACCGACAGATTTTTATTCATGGATTTACAGTCGAAAATTTTAAATTTTATCATGATTACATATCCGTCGGAAATTTCAATTTTACCCATAAATTATGTATCCGTCGGAAATCTAAATTTTACTCACATATTACTCACAGAATATGCATCCGTCGAAATGGTAAACTTTACCTATAGATGTTACCACGAATAGAGGTGTGCTAACGCTCACTACGAGCCAATGAACTTTTGGATCGGGTCAAGCTGGGCCAATTTTGAGACAAGTTGCTATTTTCATGGTCCAACCCATCCCTCTACGGGCCAAATGGGTTTGCCCATGGGCTCATTCAATTTTTTTATAAAAAGAAAAGAGGAAAAATAAAAAATAAAATTCTAAAAAATATTTTTAGAAGTATTTTATTTTTCATATTTTAATATATTTAAATTGAAGTAAAAAAATTAAGTAGCAAAATACTTAATTTACCTTTTGATGATTAAACTCAAACATTTTTATTTATTTTAATTTTCATTTTAAATATTTTTGAGCCATTGTATATTAAGAAAAATAATATATTATTATATAGTAACAATATGATATACTAAATGAAGCATGTGATAATTTTTTTATATATTACAGTATTTTTAATTTAATGCACTAATATTATACATAATTTAGTACTTATATTTATATTTAAATAATCGACCAAATATTTCATATTAACAAAATTAATTCTAGCAATAACTACGTAAAGATAAATTCTAACTAATTTATTTATGGATGGTAATTTGATTAATTGATCATACAATAAATGTAATTTCTTATAATGTTTGTAAATTAATATTAAAATTACATATATATTTTTTAATTTGTGGGGTCCACAGGCTAGCCCAAGACAAGTCGGGTTTTTTCAAGCCAAGCACAATCGAGCAAAAATTGTTTTCAAGTCTAGATTTTTATGGCCCAATTCACAATTATGTTTAGGCTATTCGGACCAGCCCATTGGACCTGGCCATTTTTTACAGCTCTACCAACGAATTATGTATCCATTCATATGTATTAAAATTGACTATTTGAGTCCCCTGATTTTGTGACAAACTCCTTTACAACTACACTCAAATGCTCATTTGAAAATTTGGTGTAAAATATAGTATTAATATAAGTTTTATGCGAAAATAGTTCAAAATTTAAACTTTATTCTTTTTAAATTTATTATATTTTTACAATCTTATATATTATCTTTCAAAATATAATATATAAGATTAAATTCTATTTTTACATAAATTAGAATATGTATACTTATATAAGCTTTATTTTTATTTTATTTATTATATTTATCTTAAATAGTAAATTAAAAATAGGGGGAATGTTTGTAACTATTTTTCTTTAACCAGAATGTTGTTAGAGATTTTCTCAACTTCTTATCTTCTTTAATATGTTATTTACATTTTTATTTCTAAATTAAATTTGAATATATTTTTAAATAAGTTATCAATAGTTAAAATAATTTTATAGACAATATGAAGTATTTTTCATAAATATAAAAGATAATTTATATTTAAACATATTTATTATCTCAAAATTTTCATTATAACATAATTTTATAATAAAATAAGCTATTTATTATAATTTTAATAATATAAAATAAATATTTATTCTCTACAAATGCACAAACTAAAATGTCATTTCTCTCTCATTTGAATATTTTCATCTCGTGAAGTGTTGAATTACATTATCTCTCACTACGAACAAAATTTTCAAATTCTTATCTTCAAATATTTACTTGTGGCTACTCTGGTTAGACTCCTTAATGATGTGACAAGTAAAGGTGGGAAATGGGTTTGGGCCCACAGACTGTCCCTATAACCCGCAATTCGCATCGTATATGAACTTGATTTTTTTTAACTCATTTAATTTGCAAGCTTTCTAGCTCAGTCCATTTAACCCATGGGTTAAACAAGCGGGCCCCGCAGTCTCCATGGGCATCACAAATGCGATTTTTTTAAAAAAATAATAATATATTAGTACTTTAATAAAATTAAATATAAAATATTTTTGAATTAAAATTGATTCAATAGTACTTGAGTATTAATTAAGATAATGTTTTGTTACTATTGCAATAGGCATGATGCTTAGTTTGATTTTTTTATTTTACAAATGTTTTTAAAATTGTTAAAAAATGAGTTCATTTTTAGATTTTAAAATTTATTTTATTTTTTATTATTAGCTTTTTTGCGGTTGTCGACCGACACATTTGCTCACCTCTAGTGGCAAGTCATTGAGCTATCACCCATTTACATCGTTACTTATAGTGGGGGACTAAAATGACATATATTTAAATATGTCAAGGAAGGGAGTGTATAAAATTAAAAAGAGAATTAAAATTTGTTTAACTAAAGAAAAATCTTCAATGTTCATCTTCACCTATTATATATATATATATATATATATATATAATTTTTATTTAAATAAATTGACATTACTTAAATAGAATTGGAATTTGTTTAATTAGTTAAAGAAAAGTCTTCAATAATTTATCATCAACTTAAACTAATATACAATAAAAAATTCCTGATAGCTGGGTAACTCACTTCCTCACACTTTTAAGCAAAAAAAAAAACCCACACCACCGTGGCACCAGGCCCTCGTCACGCCCACATCGTCGTTGCGCCTAGTCCTCTGTCACGGCCACGGCATCGTGCGCTCGCTGCCTTTCTCACTCACTTACGCGAGCGCGCAACCTCTCATCCACGTTGCACCATCGCCATTAAGCCCATATCGCCATCACACATGTTGTCGTGCACTTGCTGTCATGCCCATGCTGAGGTCATCATTGGTAATCTTCATTCTAGCCCTAATTACTCTTTTCCTTTTCACATTTATTCTCACATTGCACATTACTCTTTCAGTTTGGGTTTGAATTTTTTAGAACTTTCTTGCATATTGTGGTTGCAAGTGTTTAATTTGATGCATTTCATGTGGTGCTTGTGCTCTGTTTCCTATAAATATTGATTTTCTTGGTTCCTATACATTATGAGTGTAATCTTGAGATTCATGTTTACAACCTGACCTGAATTGTAGCTCCTTTGGAATATAAGGGATATATGTAGTAGAAACCTACAACAGAGTGTTGTGTAAATCAAGGTATCAAGCCATGGAGAAATTGGTGAAGACTCTTTGGCTTGACTGGTTTTGTCTTTCGCATGTCTTTGCATAAAATGGCATTTCCTTTTGATTTCACATATGGAAACATTTATAGTTGTGTTCATTGTTAAAAATTAACTGAGTTGAGAATTTTATCCCCCACCTCCCTCTACAATAATAATAATAATAATAATAATAATAATAATAATAATAATAATAATAATAATAATCAAGAAAAAGGAAACTCTGGCCGAATTTGCACTATGGATAAGTACTTTAGTTTTATTAATGAGATAGCTTGATAACTACCTCTTGCTGAAAAGAAGTCATTGCATTTGGAATCATCATTCACTGCTTCATGAACGATTATTGATTGGTCTTTTGTTTTATTTTAATTATTTCTATTAAAACTGAAAAAGCAATATGAAAGTATCAAAGATGAGATACAAGTAACATTATAAGGATGTCTCTATGATAATACATGGACTTATGTATTGCTGAAATTTTGTAAATTTGGAGTTATTTTTTCCTTTGTTTTAAGGAACTCATCCATTTCCCTGAAAACATGCTATTGTCTAAGTAGATGATGAACAACATGGAGTTAATTAGAATATATTTTTTAATCAAAATAATTAGGATTTCATTTTTAATTTACTATTTAAAGAAATTTAGTCAGTTAGTCTAAGAACCATATGATGCTACTAATTTGTAAATCAGTTAATTATTTTTATTGTAACACCCTGTATGTATCCGGTGTATTAACAGTTACTTAATTAGATAAGCGCAGTAATTAACTTTAATTAAAACCCGCAGAAGCTATAATAAAACCTTATTTCTTGATTCATTATGTATGGTACGCATCAACACTCATCATAAACAACCTCGTGATCCAAAACAACATAAATAACGACAAATATATCAACAATATCTATACAGATATATCAGGAGAAGGCCACTCATCATAAACATCAGCCAACCTCGTGATCCAAAACAACATCAATAATGGCAAACATATATACATCATCAAGACACTCACAGTGTCTATACAAAAGAATAGGCATATATCGCCCTGATCTCACAGATCACTTCCTCACACGAGGGCATACAATTCATATAAAGTCCATATACATAACAAATCCAAAACATGTGTGCACACACACACACCCCTTCCCTCACAGGGGTACAAAATACATTAAACAAAACAAAGGAGCCTCCATGCTCTCAAAGTGCTGCCAAGCAGTTGTATAGGAACTGTCTCGATTGGGGCCTCCTGCCCTGAGACCTATCATCTCTTCCAGATGAATCACCTGTAAAACATAATCCCCACACGGGTGAGATACACATCTCAGTAAGCTCAGGGTCCTTGGAGGCTTCTCCTCCCCCCTGGCTCACTTCTATGACACACATCATCAAAGGCATTGCAATCACTGGCCTCTCGGCCCTCACAACAATACATAGTCGTCATCTAGCTCTAATGTATATCCGCGGTACTACGCCCGCCACAAGATTCATCATCATCAGCATCTGAGACTCTCAGTCTCCAGTGTGAGACCGAAACTCACACCCGTGCCATCCCATCGGGAGCTACCCCTTTACGCATGGATGCACGTATATGGCACCTCCGAGAATAGGCTTCAACCGCGACGAGACCACCTATCTCTTGGTCTTAAGGGATCATCATCACCCTTTACGTGAGCAAACCAAACTAGGAGGTGCGCTTTACTCCTAGGGAGGTCCATATCTATCTAACTGGCCAAAAGATCTATTCAACAAATAACCATCCATACAAAGCATAGAAACATGCACACATATCATCATAAGGAAAGTAACAACCAATTCAATGCACATGCATCATGAATGCAACCATCACTCCCACAGAGTATGGTGGAACACAAGCAGTGGAAAACATTCCCCAAGAGCGAAAAACTTACCTGGCAAAGCCGTGCTCTGCAGTTCAATCCCAGAACGATGGTCTACGCCACTGACACCCTCGGTGTCACGCCCTATACAAGGCATACAAGCACAATCAATCACCAAACCAACCATACAAGGCAATAAGCACACAACAAGGGTCCTCAGCCATTACAAATGAAAGGAACATCCTTCCTTTCTGAAACCTCTTAGTCATCTATCTTAAGGTTATCAGAACTAATCAGTTCACTAGACAACTCATAGACCCTCAGCGGTCTATCTCGGCCTAACCAAAGCACTAGAGTCTCCCCAAGACTCGGTATAAGCCAAAACAAAGAGCTCAAAGCTCTATACAGGCCAAAACTCAAGAATTAATAATATGGCTTGAACGGTTTCTTCCACACAATATCACCATTCATATAGCCTCTCAAGCACATAAAGAGCAAGTATCAAGGCTCATGCATGTTCTACAATCATCAATTAACCAACAAACTACCTACACATGCATTTCTCAGAGTTAAGAACCAAAGTCCATGAAACTAACATTTCAAAGCTAATCCTTCATCACAACAACCTCCTAAACATACATTTCTAAATGACCCAAGCCTAATTCCAGCTCTAGCTAAAAATGGTCACTATTCATCCCAAAGACAAATTCACAAATCAAACGGTAAAACTCGAGTTTCTTACCTCTAAGACGACAAGGAAGGCTAGTGGACCACTTCCCCAAGCTTGGGTGTCCGAGGATCGCCTCCTTTCCCCGCCGAACTCGAGTTTTGTGAAGTTCTCTAGAGAATACGATCTCTCCATTTGATGGTTTTTAGGGAAATATGATGAAGGATTCTAGCTCATAGGAGGATTCCCTACAAGTTTCATGTTGGAAGGGAAGTGTTTTGGTCAAAGAATAAAGGTTTATGAAGCTTCAAAGCTCGTCAATTGCAGCCAAGGTCCAGAGGAAGGATAGACAAGGGTTTTGGCCCTCAAAAACACGAAAATAAGCTTTTATAGTGGCCCTGTCAGAGGTCCCGCGCTGATCGTGCCACCTCTGGCGCTAACCGCGCCAACTCCGACGCGAGTCGCGCCAGATGCTAAAATCAGGCCATAGGTTCGAACTCCCCACGCTGATCGCGTGGATCCTGACTCTACTAGCGTCATCAGTTTGAATCCATGGGTCATATTTTCAAGCCTGGTGCTAACCGCGTGGGCTTCCACGCCATCCGCGCCACGGGCCCGCAGGTCTGGCACTAACCGCATCAAAAAACTGGCGCTAGCCGCGCATACCTCTTGATCATCACATTTATTATAAGTGAAAATTCTTAATTACCACAATGACGCGGTATTGTATTGTCTAGTTATAAAGATTAAAAGGTTTTTGAATTAAGATTTTCAAACAATTAATGCTAAAAAGGGGGTGGTTATACAAATAGATGAACTGAAAACAATGGAAATGAATACAAAAGAGTTTGAGCATATTTCTTGTTATGTGAAATGCACATTCTTTGTCCCCCCCCCCCCAATAATCTTATTTTTCCTTTGGTTATAGGTGTAACAGGGGATTGGACAACTCCAAGGACAAAAGGACACAGTAAAGTAGCAAAATTAACTTTAATTCAAGCCTTTGTACATTCCTCTTCTGAAGATGATAACAGATACACATAACAGTTTAATACAAAGAAAAGTGTTAACTGGTGGGACATACTGTTACCTAGACAGACCTTGACTTGAGTTAGCATTCAACCAAATAAATTTGTATATGTACAATGTTTCTTGGAATGGGGAGAAATGTGCAGATTATCATGCACCCTCGTATTTATTGGATATAGTGGAAGTAGTAAGAAGATGAAGCTATAGAAGAAGCTTGTACCTTAAAAGAATGTTTTGAGTTTTTCACATGCCAAGGAATGTTTAATTTGATCAAGTGTATGAGAAGCTAATCTTATGATCCTTGCATTGCATGAACATGATCATTAACTTGCATACATGTTTTCATTAAAGCATATAAGCAATACGTGTTTTTCAAAGGAAATGAAATTCTCATGGTTAAGTTTTTGGAAAAACAAAATTCCATTGCTTTAATTGATTACACATCGAATTAATCGATTACAAGCTTCTGTTTTAATTCTGGAAAGCCATGTAGAACATTTTAATCGGTTATTATGTTGCTGTAGTCGATTACATAGCACAAAACAAAATCATGTTTTTTTGTTTTAATTGATTACCATGAATCGTAATCGATTACTGAAGTTCATTTTATATGTACCTGAATGGTTTAATCGATTACTATATTTTATAATTGACTACATAAGTACATTATGGATTTGTGCCTATCTGCTTTAATCGATTACCACAATATGTAATCAATTACACAAGCATGTTTTAAAACTAAACATGTCTGTTTTAATCGATTACGACTCAGATTAATTGATTACTTTGCTCGTTGCAATATTCCAGAATGAGCTATGAACATTTTAATCGATTGTATGACAATTTAATCGATTACTTGACGCTTTAATCGATTACATTCTGTTATAAAAGTTTGTTATAAATAAATTGAAGGCTTGTCTGAAAACTTAACTTTCAGACATCGATTTTTCTAAGCATACACAAGTCTTCTCAAAGTTAGAAAAGATTTTCTGAGTTAGCAAAGCTCTTGTCCCACTCTTTAATCTTCATGGTGTTTTGAAAGTTTTCTTGGACAATATTTTCAAAGATATTTTGGAGAGAAAGTTCTGAATTTAATTTCTGTATTTCAACTCTGACTGATAAAACATATTCATTCATATTCATTGGATCATCAGGTTGTCTCTCTCCATTATCTCATGTTGTAAATTCGTTTTTGTATTCTTGATAGTTTGAAATTATTGTAAAGGGTTCTTTAAGCTTTTTCTAGAGTGGTTTTCTGTAGAGGGAAGAGTAGAGAAGGGTTCTCTATGTCTTGATCATTAAAAATCTAATAGGATTTTAGATTTTTGTTCTTTATCTAGGTTTGATAAAGAGTAATTGTTGTAAAGCTTGTAAGAACTAAAATTGATAATAGTAGAACTCTAATCTAGTGTTGATTAGAAGAAACTAGATGTAGTTTCTCTTGAGAAGTGAACTGGTATAAATTCTTGTGTTGTTTTCTATTCCTTAATCTCTTCTTGTTATCTTGATCATTGATTCTTGAAGTTATCTTCATTACCCAACAAGTTCTGTTTTTAGCAATTGTTTTCTTAGGTTGAGTGGTTTGATTGAATTGAAGTATTCTTGGTTCTATTGTGATTAAGATCCTATAAACTTTGATTTTCTAAAAAATTTAAAAAGGCCAAGTTTAAACCAATTCACCCCCTCTTGGTTATTGTGGGTATTCTTATTGTTTTCAGTATTAACTTTGAAATTTCAATTATGTATTTAATTTATACATGATGTGTGGGAAATTGTGTTTTAAAACTATGTTTAAATTAATGGTTGGGAGTAAAGAGGAAAGAAATCGAGGGGATGAAAAAATGTTACCTTTTTAGATTAATGGATCACAATCATCTTTGTGCCATTGAAGTACTTCATAGCTTAATTGTTATCTTTTACATATAAAATAGAAATTGATGCTAGCAAATGATAGGAAGGGACTAAAGAAAAGTTAAAAAGTAGAAAATTAATTGTGCTCCACAAACCATGTTGATTACTTGCAAGACACATTTACTGTAATTTCCCATGATAAGCATTTTTAGATAGTTTATAGATAAACATTTTTAAACATTTTTCTTTCTCTCTTACTCTTAGGTTCACAGGTGTGATTTTGTTAGGTAATCGCTCCCTTAATCACACGTACGTGCCATTGTTCAAGTTAGTTGTGGTTTTTTATTCTAGTTGCTTCAAATTTTGTATTCTAAATGTGTTAATTATATTTCTGGTTGTGGCTATGTTATTTATATTTCATGCTTTGTTCATTTAGAAACTTAAACACTACGTATGTGATTTTTGTGTTCACCTAAAACATCACCAAAATTCTTGCTTCTAATAATAGATGATCACTCTAAGATTATGTATGTGATACATGAATGTTCGTATTTTTTTTCTTAAATATACAGAACATGAACTATATTCCTTCGAATCATCGTTGGATGTATGATAGATGTTACAGTGCTAGAAGCGGTTTGAAAAAGTCTTTTGTCGAGGGGTTGAAGAGTTCGTAAGCAAAGCTAGTCAACAAGACTATTATCTCAATGATGGGGGATCAGACATCCTTGTGTTAAATGCGAATTGTACTTGGATTTTGGAGGATAGAGTTGTGAAGTTTCACCTTTACAAAAATGGTTTCAAGCCTAATTATTGAATTTGTACTGATCATGATGAAGAAATGCCACTTGTTGATTTAAATGAAGGCAATAGTTACATGGATGCTTCAAGTAGTGCAAAAGATGCGGCTCAAGGTGAAAAATTTATCTCAATGCAAGAGATGGAGTGTGATGCTCTCAGGCAACCTGATACATTTGAAGCTCCAAAGTCAAATAATATGGAAGAGCCTCTAAATGAAGATACTAAAAGATTTTACAATTTATTGGTGGAGGCAAATAAGCCATTGTACGAAGGGGCATCAGACTCAAAATTATCAATATTTGTGAGTCCTTAGAGTTTATTTAAAAAAATGTTTTTGGATGTAACACCTATAAAAGAGGATTTGCCAAAAAAACATTATGATGCCAAGAGGTTAGTATTAAAGTTGGGATTGGAGACTAAGAGGATTGATTGTTGTGTTGATGGCTGCATGTTGTATTATAACAATGATGGAGCGTTAATTGAATGCAAATTTTGTATGAAGCCTAAGTATCATGCCAACACTGTTGGAACAAGTAATAAAAAACCAGTTCCAGTTAAGGCGATGTTCTATTTGCCTATAATACCAAAGTTGCAGAGAATGTTTGCACCAATGCAAATTGCAAGCCAAATGACATGACACTATGAGAATAGAACATGTTATGCCATCCTTCTGATGGTGAAGCCTGGAAGCACTTTGATCAGGTACATGCAAATTTTGCTATTGATCCGCGGAATGTGCGACTTGGTTTATGCACAGATGGATTTAACCTATATATTCAAGCATCATCTTCACCTTATTCTTGTCGGCCAATCATTGTTACCCAATACAATCCTCCTCTAGAAATGTGTATGACTAAACCTTATATGTTATTGAGTTGTGTCGTATCAGGCCCATTTAATCCAACAATTGGTATTGATGTTTATTTACAACCTTTGATTGAGGATCTGAAGAAGTTGTGGAGTGATGTTCTGACTTACTATGTTTCAAGAAAGAAAAGTTTCATGATGAGGGTAGCTTTGATGTGGACTATTAATGATTTTCCTACTTATGGCATGTTGTTTGGTTGGGGGACACATGGTAGATTGGCATGTTCGTATTGCATGGAGGACACAAAGGCCTTCTAGTTGGAAAATGGGGGGAAAAGTTCTTGGTTTGACTCTCATCATAGGTTCTTACCAAGTGATCATACATTTAAGGGAAACAAAAATGCCTTCAAAAAAGGGGAAGTAGAAAGGGATGAGCCACCACTTATGTTGACACCTATACAAGTTTGGCATAAGGTTATGGATTTTCCAAAAGTCACAGAAATTGATCTGCCACCACCAATAGTACACGAATATGGGGAGTGGCATCATTAGAAAAAAGAAGTAACTTTTAGGATCTTCCGCATTGGAAAGATAATTTGTTGCAACACAATCTCGATGTTATGCATATAGAGAAAATTTTCTTTGACGACACTGTGATGAATGTTAGTGGTAACATAAAAGAGACTAACAAGGTTAGGATTGACTTAGAATTGTATTGTAGGCGGAAAGATTTGGAGCTGAAGTTAAGGGCTAATGGGAAGTTGTTAAAGCCAAAAGTAAATTACACTTTAACTGCAGACCAAACAAAGTTAGTCTATCAATGGATAAAAGAACTAAGAATGACATATGGTTATTCTTCCAACTTCGCAAGATGTACCAATGTTGATAAAAGGACCATGCATGGGATGAAAAGCCATGATTGTCATGTATTCATGGAGTGTTTTCTTCCTATTTCATTTAGCTTTTTGTTGGCACATGTTTTAAATCCACTTATTGAAGTAAGTCATTTCTTCAAAGATTTAGGTTCTACAACTTTGATGGAGGGTGACCTTAGTAGAATGGAACAAAATATTTCATTCATTATGTGCAAGTTGGAGAGAATATCCCCCCCCCCCCCCCCC
>PYAF01003195.1:668320-693910 GCA_007407185.1 Glycine tomentella
ACAAATAGTGAAAAATAAGGTCAGAGTTGAAGAATCCATTTATGCGTCTTACTTACATCATGAGACAACTCATTTTTGTTCTCATTATTTCAACAACTCTATGTTGTCGCCACGCAATATTAGGAATCAAATTGCAATTGAAACTAAAAGACGTCCACTAATGTTATCAGTCTTTGACCAATAAAGTCGTCCTTCTGGGAAGAAGTTGATTCACTGGTTTACTGATCAAGAGAAAGACTCAGCCCATGTTCATGTGTTGATTAACTATGCCAAAGTTAAGTCATGCCTTGAGTAAGTAGGAGAGATTATTCCTTTTGGGTTTCTTTAATTATTGTTGTGAATTTCATTATACTCCAAATATTGACCCCTCGAGTGATATATTTGGACAATTCATTCTTGCACTCCCAACAAATCAGTGAATCAAATGTCTCTACTCGTAATATACATGCAGATCTTCCTACTTGGTTCCAGGAACAAGTATGTATGTTATATTTTATTTTATTTTTCTATTTTATGCTAAATAAAATATTACTTTTCATGCTTTTTATATTCGTAGGTTATAAACAAGCCTACAAAATATGAGAAACCAACACTTAAGGGATTTTGCATATGGTCCTATGAGTTGCGTTAAAAATGGCACACATACTATGTCAATGGGTACAAATTCCATACTCAAGCATAGACTGATGGGAAGAAAATGATAAATAGTGGGGTTCACATAAAGAGCCTTACAAAAAGAGGCGAAGATGATTTCTATGGGGCCATTCAACATATATATGAGCTAGAGTATAATACTACAAGCTATCCTAAGCGAGTAGTATTATTTTATTATGACTGGTTTGACCTAATGAGTAGAGGAACAAGAGTTGATCCTAAATATGACACCGCGGATATTTGAATGGATAAAAGATATAATTCATTTGACCCATTCATCATTGCACATAATGTAACACAAGTGTATTATGTGTCGTATCCAGCAACAAGATGGGACAAACGTGGTTGGTGTGTTGCAATTAAAACAAAGCCAAGGGGTTGCATAGAATCCGGTAATGTAGAAGATGATGTGTCTTACCAAGTAGAGGAAATGTCACATGTCAATGAAGTCATTAAAGTTGATAGTATTTCTGGATTTCAAGATTTAGGAGGTGGTGTTGAAGAAGTGGACCCTGCTAATCTATTGTCAAACCAAGGAGAATCAAATAATTTTGAAGAAGAAAATGAAGAGGAATTAGAAGATGACTTTGAAGTTTACAATTCTAAAAAGGATTAGACAAAGTATATATTTTTCTTGAAATTATAATTTTGTTATGCAATTGTATTAGTTTTATTTTTGAGTGACATGATGTTTGTTAGTCAATCTTAATGTTTATTATTAGTATCATCTTTGTTTAGTTGTGATAGTTAAACACTTTGCCATGAATAACCACCATGTCGTTGTTGAAGAGATCAGGTTGCGTGATCTCCACCCTTCCGAGAAAGACCTTAGCACTAGCAGTTGTACTAGTCTTTCTATTGACATAATCAGATGGTGTATTTTTTGTGTGTGAAATGGAATTCTGTTATTTATCTAATTTTAATTCATCTCTTCCAATTTGATTCATTATTTGTAATGTTATTTTTCTATATATAGATATGTTATCAGGAGGTTCTGACCCTCCCCAACCCTCGTCACATGACAATAGTGGGAAATGGACAAGTGGGAAGAAAAAACACTGTGATTAAAGTACTACCACCTAGAGATAGTCTGTCATCATCTACCCCATCCTCGTCTACTGTATTTAATGCCATCCAAATCTTCTGATGTTGCACCTACACCATCTCCATCTCCGATTGATGCACGTGGACCATCCCTGGTACCTACATCCCATCCCCATCCCCAGCTGCAAGGAACATGCCTATTGATGAAGGCGATCCAAATTTGGACATGGAAGACCCTCCCCCCAATGATCATCCTACGGTTACACTTATGAATGGAGCGTAAGTATTAAAATTTAAATAATTTTCATTATATATCATACATCATTTTATCTTTTAATTTTTAATGAATTATTATTTCTATTTAGATTTCATCCATCTAAGGTTGCAGTAAAGACTATCACATTGTCCATTAGGCAACAATTTGCTAAGCCATGACCTACATGGGGAGCAATTCCAAAAGATCATCAAGAACTCTTCTTCCAGCGTTTTAAGGTAACTTATTCCAAAAGATCTTGTATTGGAAGGAATTTAATTGGGATCATAACTTATATGTCATTTTGTTTGTGGCTTAATTGATGGTTTTAATATTCAGAAACATTGAGAGTGAGAGAGGTTTTCTTCAAGTGATTATGATGTGGTTGTTCCTTCCACATGTTGAACATCATTAATGGCTAATCAATTTATTAGTTTAAAAAAAATATTGCATTCATTTATGCTCTATATTCAATATCCTTCATTTGTGCTGGAAAATCAATAATAAATCATGTTGATTTTGTTTTATTTGAATTGAAATTGTAAAATATGTATTTTGCTAACTGTGTGCCTTTTCATAACTTTGTGATACTTTAGACAAAATTGGTATGGAGACCCGAGGGAGAGAATGAAAATAAGAAAGCTTTTAACTTGAAAGCCTCTTATAGACTTTCTAAGATGTTCAGGGACACTCGAAATGAAAATAAAAGGCTATATTAGATTGGAGATCATGTCTAGAACGATATGTTATCACATTGGAATGCACATGGTTATCGTTCCAAGTGTGCACAGGCAAAAAAAAATCAGACATTTGAAAAGGATGGGTGTATGCATACATGTGTTTCTATTAGCTTGCAGGATCACACTATTCGCTTGGTATGTACATTAAAATTAAAATACATACTTCTTTGTACTTGTTTAATTTACCACTTAATGTTTATTTTATAATGTTTGTAAATAGTTAAAGGAGCTTGATCAATCTACATACATTGATGAGGGCTTTTAGCAAACTCATTTACAAAAGGATACTGGTCAATTTGTCGATGATAGATCTAGGCAGACACATGTGAGACCATTATCTTGCATACTCTTTTTTTTATAAAAATAATATTATATTTATGGAATAATTACTGTTTATGAATGACAGAAGGATTTTGAAGCTAGACTATCTCAAGCTAGGTCTGATGCTACATCAAGTGTTGGTGAATCACAAACTATTCCTTTAGACCCTGATGAAGAACACAGACTTAGGACTCGATGTTGGGTTGGAGTTGTGGAACCAAATCGTAGGGGACTTCTTTACGGTACTTAAGATCTTTCTCAAAGTTATAAATTTGGAGATGACAACTTCATGCAGCATATGTAAAGATCTTCCAATGGTGCTCAAGATTCAGTGGAGATTAATTGACTAAGGGAGGAGCTCCGTCAATCAAAGGAGGAAATGCATGTATTTTATTCAGTTGTACTCAATTCCTACCACTTGAAGTGCATAACATTATTCATCAACATCAACAACCTGACCGATAGCAATAGGACCAATAGCAACAAGACAATGACCAACCAGATGACTAGTAGAGCCATCAGATATTTTGATTACTAACTTAGCAACACTTGTTATTATTGACATATTAGACATCATAATTTTATTTTGAATTTAAGTGAATTTGTTTTAGCATTTGTTTTGGATTTATGAATTTGAGTATTTGACTAATTACATAATATTGAGATATGTTTAAAAGTTGACTAGTTTTACATGTATGTGTTAATTTAAATATTGATCGATTGATGTTAAATAATAAAAATGAAAAAAATCAAGAATTATCGACATTAAATAATAAAAATGAAAAAAAAATCCTGAAAAAAATAATATGTCGGTAATTGCCATGGATATGGCAATAGGAAATTACCGACAAATATATCCGTAAAAAAATATTCGTCAGATATATGGTCGTGATAATATTGACAGATATATCTATGGAAATTTTACACGGATAAGGCCGCCAGTATTTACCGACAGATATATCCGTCAAAAATTTCTCACGAATATGTCCATCGGTAATTTTCGACAAATATATCCTCAAAAATTACCGACAAATTTTTGGCGTTACCAATGAATTTGTGCCATCATAATTACCTTTTTCAATATATATATATATATATATATATATATATATATTTCATTGTAATTGCTTGATAAATCTACATTTGTTATAGCTTTAGTGAGCCAAATGAAGAAATAAAATCAATAAATAGTACAAAATCACATACAATATATAAACCGAATAATATTTTTTAAATTGTGCAAATTTTACATATATAATATTGAAAACATAATAAATAAATAAAACAATCTTAATCACTAATGCTTATTTACTAGTGGCTTTTCTTTTCACGAAATCATGCTATTATTTGGATAAAATGAAAAACATGTTTACAAACCAACCTTGTTATTAGGGGTGAAAATAGACCAAGCCATACCAGGTTTATTAGGCCTGACCTTGACCTGATTTAAAAACATAAAGTCAGGTCTGGTCTATTTATCTGTTACAGGTTTTCCTTAGGTTTGACCTGGCTTATTTAAAAGTTTATCTTGGTCTATGAGTCTATTAAAAAACCTATTTTAAATAATTATTTTTATGCATACCCCTATTCTTTCTTTAGTGCTAAATGACCAACGGTTTTTTTTTTTTTACTTTTTTTGTCTCCTTAGGATATGTACCTCTTCGATTCTTTTTTATGTGTTTTTTGGTGTCCAAACCTTCCATTTTATAGTGTTCTTTTTTCTTCTATTCTCTTTATTCTTTCCCTTTTTATTATTATTTTTTCTTGGTTTTATCATTGTTCTTACTTTCCCTTTTTTCCTTGTTTTTCCATTTTATCATCTTTTTTTCCTTTTTTTTTCTTGTTCTATTGTCTTCCTTTCCTTTTTTCTTTTTATTATCTTTATTTTCCTTTTTTCTTTCTTTCTTCAGTTCCATATTTTTTTCTTTTTTTTCTGTTTTAATAGTTTTCTTTCCTTTTTTCCCTTTTCTATTATCTTCCTTTGTCTTTTTTTTTTTTACGTTTTCTTTCTCTTTTTTTTTTTATTCTTTCCATTTCATCATTTTCCTTTCCTTTTTTTGTTTTTGTTTTTTTAAATAATTATTTTTTCTTTCATTTTCGTTTTTTAATTATTATATATATATATATATATATATATTTGTTTTCCATTTTTTTTGGAATCCAGACAGAATTAGGATATGACAAATTGGCAATATAGATATATATTAAATAGGCTAGCTTGACAATTTTTTAAAAAAATTTGAGCCTGACCTTTTTATTTAAACAAACTTTTCAAAAAGGCTTAGTATGACATTTATAACAAACAAGCCAAACGAGACCAGACCTTAAACAGACCAGGTCAAAGGTCCCTAATAGGCGACCTGACCCATTTCTATCTCTACTTGTTATTATGTCACCCATTGTTTCTATTGAGGTTAAATAGAATGAAAATTTCACTATTTACATGCCCAAGTTATTTCTTTTGAATTTTGATAAGTTATTTAATCTGAAAGTGGAAATGAAACATTTTTCACATTTACATTAAGTTCCAAACTATTTTCAGGAACTAATGAGAGGGAGTTAGTTATTTGCTATTCCATCCCTTTACTACTTTTACATCATTCATAAATCATTGGCAAAGCTTTCTGCTGCAACAATTCTTTTTGACACTTTTTTATCAGTTACATTTAAATGAATAATATGTAAATATTATATATTAAGGGCATGTTTAGACTTTAGAATGATCAGATATTTCTAGGAATATGCCTCATGAATCAAACAAACTACGTTATTCTCTGGAAAACAGACTCCCGATAAAACAAAATAGTTTTCTTTTTCTTTTTCTAAAATACTCTAATAGCATTCTTGCCATAGTAATTCTAGGAATGTAATTAGAAATCTTTAAACAAACGCTCCCTCTCGAAAATATAAGTTGTTCATAGCTCTCAAGAAACAGATCAAACAAGAGATGATACCTTTTACCTAAGTTTGAGATTTATACCACCACCTGTATGCATTAATTTATCTTTGACTTTGATGATAATTTCATGATGAGCATGATCTATTTCCATTCTGAAGTCGCACCTTTGTGTGATTGTCAAACAGTAATTTCAATATAAAGTGCACATCAAACTAGCCGGTGCAACAATGTAAGGGTTACACACTTATTCAGTAGGGCAGGCCATAAATTATTTAGAAAAAGAATTGAAGGAATCTAAGAACATTGATAAAACATTGGAAAATTTATTTCTCCAAGACAACTGTACAAATCTGATACAACTAGCTATATGTATCCACAAGTAAATGGAATTTATCTACTTTTGTGAATTCTGTTCAGGTGTTATGGAAATGACAGCCAACTATCAAGTGTGGACAAGTGCCAAGTCATTGTGACCCGTGCACTGAATTTTCTTCATAAAATTGGTAAACATTATCAAACAATTTAGAGAAACAATCAGCTACCTTCAAAAGTAAGTCCCCTGCATCAATTCAAAAAAAAGTGTGATTAGGATTCATAACTATTTGACTGATGATTGATAATCAGATAGCAAAAACTGCAAGGAAAATACACTATCCCCTGCCAAAAAAAAAATATAGGTAAATAAAACTGGTCAATTATATTGCTCGTCTAGTTTAGACAGAAATCTATACAAAAAAAATACCAACAATTCATAGGACAATGTCTATTTAATGGTGAGTGGACTGGAACCATTTTATTGTTTGGATGTTTTTCAGATGGAGCGGGAAAAAAAATTTTGATTTCATTTTGTATCCCCTATTATCGGAGGATAAGAACTGTGAGTTTGAAGTTTAAAGCATATGGGCACATGAAAAGGAAAAAAATGGGATTAGTACTCGAGCAAATAGTTGCAAGTGCACTGTCCACACACAGACATTTAGAAAACATCAAGAGAATTACTAAAAATAAGATAACGTCAAGAGCTGATGTCCAAAAAGTTGTTAATATTCTTTAACTTTAGAAAACTTCAAGAGGACAAGATTGAATAGTACCACTGTAATACATATGTAATTCAAAATTATCAAAACCAGCTTGAATAATAACACTTCAAAAGGACAATAAATTTTTCAACCAAAATATCAAATTAATGAGCTAATCTCACGGAAACATGTGAGATTGAAATGGGACCACAACTCTAGGTCAGAAGAAGTGATGTGATACAAAAACAGTTATCACAATCATCATGGGTAATTTGATGTAAAAATAAATAGCTTTTAAGTAAACAGAACGAGATAATCATATTATATAAAATCTAGTTTGAGCTAATAAAATTTGTCCTTTCAATTGGGGGAGTCGTAGAGAAACAATACTTTTACAGATTGGATAAGAAAGACAACTATATCATTCTGTCAGATAACAACAATATCCTACCAAACACTTACCGAAAACATTCTGACATTAAAAATTAATTAGAGTTTAATGTCTCTGTACTAACAGTGTAAAACAATTTTATACTATCATTCAATCACAAATCACCATCTGAATTACTTTAAAATAATATTTTAAAAGTCAATAAACTTACCATACATGGTGGATTATGATTGGAAGACTACGTAAAAAGTTTTACACTGTCAGGGTATAATCCCTTTTCTCAATTAATTAATATCATCAATTACTAGTAGGATCAAGTTTTTTTTTTCTGGATCAACTTTATCCCAAAAGAAAGGATGGATTCTTCACTAAGTATACAGTCATTTATCTGATTCCTTAAAGCTTAAGCAGAAAGATGACACGGTAAATTTAAAGAACAATAATTAGCAATTACTTACAATTTATGCACTATGTCACAACCAATGTTGTTTCATGCAGACGATCTTCAGTCATCACATTACTCCTCTTGTCATCATTCTTCTCTTTGTCAAATGCAAACTCCAGTTGTTTCTCCACTGACTTGACAATTGCTGTTCGCTTGGATCTTAACCTGTAAGGGGGAGATCCATTGAATGCCTTATTGTTGGGAATATCAATCCCATAGCCATGGCTTGCAGGACGCCTGGAGAAATGCCCAGAACCAGAATCATCATCGGTTCTCTCTATTTCATTAGAAGTATGTGGATTGTTATCTACTTTCAAAACTTTACTGGGACTGGTGAGTGTTTGGGCCCCAGTTTTTCTCCTCCTCAATATGGAAGGAGTATTTGGAAAAGTATTAGCAGCCTTTTTCAAGATCGATTCAGGTGTCTCAGTGCATAATTGACTACCCTTAACACGAGGTGGAGTGAAGAAACCAATAGGTGACATCATTGGACTCGGACAGTACTCATTCTGCTGGCAAATATAATTTAAATAAAGAGAATCAATGGGAACTGAACCATCTAACTGTGGTGGCTCATAACACAAAGAACCACAGGTTGGACTTTCTTGTGAAGATGTTCCAATTAACCTGGTACTGCTCATGTCACCATTGTTTGTACAATGCTCAAAAGTTGACTTTCCATTGATTCCAAAATTCTCAGATATTAGCCGAAAAGTTGTTCCAAAATTAGCTCTTGACACTTGTTCTAAGTTGCTACAGCTGGGATCAATGTTGGACGATCCAGGCTTGCATTCTACACAGTCAGAATCCGCACATTCATTTGCAGGAACACTTGAACAATCACCAAATTCTCTAACTGTGCCTGAGGACTCAAACTGATTCCTGCCACTGTCATCTAGCTTACTAATGGATGTAGTTTCAGATGATGTTTCAACATCTGCATTTAATTCTTTATTTGAAGAACCAAGTATTGATTTACTAGCAGAACGTCTAATTGTATCTTTGACAGGAACTTGTGGACTAATCTTAGGAATTGGTGGAAGTCTTCCTGTAGCTAAATAAAAATCCAACTTTTTCTTCAAAGAACTATTCCAGTGATTCTTTATTGCATTATCAGTCCTGCAGAAGAAAATTCACAGACAAATATTAACCTTTGTCACAATATAATTCAAATGGCATGACATTCCATCAAAACATAAATCTTGTACTAGGAGGTCGTATAAACAACAAAGTGTACCGTCCTTCTTACTTAACTTTTATGATCATTGAAGTATTTTTCTCTTTTTTATTTTGCAGGAATTCACTCTACAACTTACTTAAACTATACAATGTGGTGCTTCCACTAATTATGTTTAGAAGAACGTTGAACAGCTAGTCATCTCCATATAAAGTAGGTGGACAAATCTTCAGAACATATATGTTCAGAAATTGTAAAAAGGAAAAACCTCAAGAAATAAATCTCAGTGCAAACTTGCATAGGGAAAATTTGGAAAATTTAACAAGTGAGAAAAACAAGATGACAATATAGATTTCAAGATTTTCAAATTAAGAAGACCAATATTTCTTGTCATCAGTAGAATAGCTACTGCTTGGTGCTACTGCTAACTACAGCATTCTCTTTTTTATTGTAGAATTTTTCTCTCTTTTCTGAGGTTGGAGGTGGTTTGAGTGAAAAGTTCATTAAGAGAAACAAGAGTATTGAAGAGAGATCACATGGCCCTTAAATTGGGTTTCCCTAACAGTCATGTTCAGAATCGAGTAGCTTTGTTGCATTTATTTATAATTATTTTTTTCTTTGTTGTTTCATGTTTCAGGCTTGTGTTAAAAAGATTCCTACTTCAATTTCTATATAATTCTTTCATGTCTTAATGAATTTCTTATTTGATTTTGAAAATTAAATGTAAGTAGAATATATTGTTCCAAGATTTTATTGAGAGAGAGCAAGAGAAATACATCCAAGTACCACCACCACCAAAATAACAATGGTTTGGAACTAGCCCAAGATGGTACTTCACAATTAGCGTAACATAAGAGATTACATTCCATGATTTTTGCTATGATCTTAATTTCCTTTATAACAACTAAAGAATTAAAAGAAAACAGACCTTCCATGAAGGACCTTAGCTATTTCAGCCCATTTGTTCCCATGTATACGATGAGCGTTCATCAGGGCCAATTCCTCTTCCAAAGTCCAGGCATCCTTCTTTATGTCAGGGTTAAGATGATTGTGCCACCTGAAAATATTTGAAAAGAAAAGAGCATTATAATCTTAATAACTCATATGCAAAGCAAGTTTTAGCAGTTAAATTGTCAGTTTAAACTTTAAACAAAAGGACATTCAGATGGAATAAAGACTTGAAAAGTTGAAGGAGATATGCAAGAAAAACATATCTAAAATTTATATTTAATGATATGGAGGGCAACATTAATCAATAAAATGGTTCAAAAAAGAAGATACAAAAAGAAATAACTTTCACATGATCTTCAGTTAACCTACCGCTCTCGACACTGTTTGCCTATTCGACCAGGTAAAGACTTGGCTATCAAAGACCATTTTGTAGGCCCATATTTTGACACCAGTTCAACAATTTTATCATCCTCCTGTAAGCAAAGCAAGAGAATTTGTTGCCTGAATAAAATTGTAGGAAAAATTAAAAAGAAAAGGACCAAGTTTCAACCTCCGGTGTCCAAGTTCCTTTAACAAGTTCTGGATTAAGAACTTTTTGCCATCTGTGCAGACACTGAACTTCTGATCTATCAGGGAAAAACTCAGCTGCATTCCACATTTTAAATAGGTGTCACAAAAATGAGCAAAATGATTTCACCAAACCCACATGACCAAATTCCTAGGCTTACAAATTACACACATGACCATTATCCATCACAGAACAAATTACAAACAAACATTATTATAACTAGGGGGAAAAGAGACTCCGTGCCTTTTAAAATTTTTTGAAAAATAAAAATAATATTGGGTAGTTTTTAGGGTGGGAGTGGGGTGTGGGTTGGTTGAGGAGAAATGTATAGGGATAAAAAAGAAATTTGAAAAGGTGGTTTTAGGGACAAAATGGGAAAAGAAATGTCTATACCAAAATATCATATCCCCTTTATTAATAGTATAGATGAAAGATGCAAATAAAAGTTTGAAAGTTTTAATTTTAGTTATTTTCATTCTAACTTTCTAAGTTCCAAAGAAGTGAAAAACTGGGGGAATCCATATATTATTTCAGGAATGTATATATTTTATTTTATCTTATCCTGTAATTAATTTGATATATTGGCCTTCACTGCCAATGATTCTCTGCCTGTCATTCTCCTTCTGATAACCTTCATGATAGTTGATCCCTTCTGCCAGTTATATGCATGGTTTATCACTGTGTAACCTTCAAACTTTGATCACGTGGTGTGTGGGCTTTGTTTTCCTGATGTCAGACAAAGAGAAGATATTGAACACAGTTGACAAAACAGGAGATGCTGGATACCAACGGCGTGGAGAATTGCAGAATATCCATTCTGTGTATAGGCTGAATTTGAAGAATTATCAAAAAGTCTCAACTTGTTCATTCAGTGCTAAAAGGAAAAGAAAAGCTGATTCACCTAATGATTAATAGGCCTATAAATGGAGACCCTATGTTTGCAGTTGGGACAGAGAAGACTCCATGATTACAGCTTGGCTATGGAATTCATTGATCCCAGAAATTAGTGGCACTTGCATTTTCCTAAACACTGCAAAGGAAATATGAGATGCAGTAGAGCACCTATTCCAAAGCCAAATAAGTTGTTCACGTATATGAAGTAAAGGTGAAAACAGTAGTGGCAAAACAAGGGAACAAAATAGTTATTGAAAGTGCTAATCAACTGAAGTCTTCTCAAGAAGAGGCTAGATCATTATAGAGTGATAAAAACTACATGCAATGATGATGCAGCAGTTCTCATGGAAATTATTGACCATGACAGAGTCTACGACTACCTTGTTGGTATGAAATCCGAGTTTGATCAAATCAGAATTCAAATTTTGGGAAAAACAACAAATTACATGTTTCAATGACGTGCTGGTTATTGCACAAAGTGAAGACAGCAAGAGTTTACTGTTGGATACCCAAACTATAGATAGTTCACCAATGGTAGATGAACTGGTCGAAAGTGGTTCAGTAAATGTGATATTGTGGGGCACGTGCACCAACTACAACAAGGCACATTACACCCGAGAGAAGTGCTGGAAAGTGCATGAAAAACTTCTAGTCAAGAATGGGGACAAAAGGGAGGGGAGTCTGCAAGGAAGAATGGACATACTCGTGTTGCTGTTGCTGGAACAAATGAAGAAAATAAGCCTGAATCCACCGATCTTGATCAGGAAGAGATAGAAAGGGTAAGAATTTTCCTTGGCAGCCTAGAAAAACCAACAGGTACTTGTACTTTGGCATATTCAATTAAGCTTCCATTCTCATTTGGATTAAATGTCTCTGAAACATCTTCTACACAGTTATGGATATTGGATTCATGAGCCACAGATCACATGATGACACTGACACCCTTATCCAAACACTTCTCCACATGCTCACCTTGTCCCAAGAGTAAGAAAATTACCATGCAAATGGGACTGTTGTAACTATAGCTGGTGTAGGAGATATCCAAATCTTCATGTCCCACAGTTATTCGCCAAGCTTGTTTCCATACAAAATTTACAAAAGATTTATTCCATAACGTGATATTGCTTAGCAATTATTGTGAATTTTAGGATTTGAGGAGGATGTTTGGACATGATAGAGAATGGAATGACCTCTACTACCTTGAAGAATCAAATTTGTCTACTATGGTTAAGCCAGTTTACCACATACATTCATGTCTGATTCTATGTCATCCAACAAAAAGATTTTTCTTTATCATTGTTGGTAAGCGCATCCTTCTTTTAGGAATGTCAAAGTTCTATTTCCTTCTTCATTTACAAAATTAGATGTTGAGTCTTCATTGTGAGGTGCGTGAGCTAGCTAAACACAAGCATGTACCATTGCTAACAAGCAATAAAAGAAGTACATTTCCCTTTTAGCTTGTTCATACAAATTTATAGGGTCCCTCAACTGTTTCAAATGTATCCAGTGCTCAGGTTTGTAACTTTTATTGATAATTGTTCATATGTTACTTGGATTTTCTTACTCAAACACAAATGTTCAGTAAGTACTGTTTTCCCAAGTTTCTTCTTTATGGTAAAAAATAACTCATTAGTTGTGGCCAAACACCACAACAAATGAGATTGCAGAGAGGAGAAATGGACATCTTCTAAATCAAACATGAGCACTGTTGTATTAGATAAATTTGCCATAACACTTGTAGGGTGATGTTGTTCTTATAGCGACATAGGTTAACAAATTACCCTGTAGAGTCTAGAGTCTTACAATTACAATTAAAAACTCAAAATCCCAATGGATGCAGTTTCTTCCTTCTACTCAAATTTGTCCACTACAAACAATCTTAAACCCCAGATTCTTCAGTGTGTTTCATTTGTTCATATACATGATCAAGACAAGGGGAAACTTAATCCTAGATTCGTATGATTAGTTTTGTTGGGTATTCTTCCACTTAAAAAGGACCTATGAAGCTCTACTGCAACAATAAATCAGCAATCAAGATAACTCATAGCACAGTTCAGCGCAGTGTTGTCAAAATCGCGAGGAGGATCGTAAACTCGTACGATCTCGTGATTTTCAGAGGGAAGCTAGAGCAAACGCGGAGGGAGGATCGCTCCCGGATCGGGCGTTTGAACGCGAATTGGACGGATCGTCGATCCGTTTCGATCCCAACCACTGCTCTTCGTTGCTGATCGTGGCTGGACGTCGCCGCTCCTCATCGCCGCCGGACTGTTGATCGTGGCTGGTCTCTAGTGCGGTGGTGCGTGTGCTTTTACTACTTTAGTTTCCTTCTTCAGCGTCCCATGTTCGCACGTGGAGTAGAAACTGTATGGGAGCGTGATAGGATCTAGGACTAGGATAAGCTGTTAGTCTATTAGTTAATATGCTGTTGCTGTTAGTTAGTTGGGGAAGGTTAGATATTATAAATAGCAGGGGATGGTTGAGCATAAGGTAGCTGGTAAGCTGAGAGTATTAGGAGGCTGAGTGGACCTCGAATTCACTCAAGAATTGTGTAACTGTGAGTAGCTTCAATAAAGATTCATTCTTTCCATTCTTTCTATCTATTCTGCCTGGTCCAGTGTCTATCACTGGTATCAGAGCTCCGTTCTGGGGCAGGGGTTTGTTAATGGCAGCAAAGAACAATAACAAGATGGAGGCGCGCATGGAGGCACTGGAGAGGGCGGTAGAGGAGGCACGTGAAGCCCGGAGAGTTGATCGCGATTTATTTGAAGTCAATCGGGTCACGATGGAAACCCGATTGGGCGCGATAGAGCAACTCCTACAGCAGCTAGCTACGACCATGGAAGCACCGGAGGTGGGTGCGGAAATACCGGCAAAGGAGGCGCGAAAACAAGAACAAGGAAGAAGGAGAAGTTGGGTTCTGTAAATGGAGGCAAATTGAGATGCCCATCTTTACGGGTGAGGATCCGGTAGGATGGATTTCAAGAATAAAAAGGTTCTTTAGATTGCAGTAAGTGAGGGAGGAAGAAAAGCTGGAATCGATTTTAGTAGCCATGGATGGAGAGGCTTTAGCATGGTACCAATGGTGGGAAAGCTGGAGTCCGAATCAGTCCTGAGAAAATTTCAAAGCAGCTGTAATTCAAAGATTTCAGAACACCAATCTTGGGAATCCTTTCCAAGCTTTGTTGGCTTTGAAGCAAGAAGATTCAGTGCAGACTTATATTGGACTCTTTGAGAAACATGTTGGAGCTGGTAAGAGATTAGGTGAAAATTTTTTAATGGAAGTTTTCTTGAAGGGATTGAGAGAGGAGATTGGAACTAAGGTTAGGTTACATGAACCTAAAACCTTGATGGACACCATGATGAAGGCTAGACATATTGAAGAAAAGAATAGAGTTATGGGAAGCCTGGGCAGAAGCTGTAGTCACAGCTATCAAGGTCAAAAACCCAATTGTTCAGAACAGAAATCTGGGAAAGAAGGGCAGCAGGTAGAAGCATTTGTCCAACAGGTGAATACAAAGAATAATGGATGGCAAGGTAGAAGGACCTTCCATAATTTGTCACCTGCAGAAATGGCGGAGAAAATGAGGAAAGGAGAATGTTTTACATGTGATGAGAGGTATCATCCAACACATATGTGCAAGAAACAGTTGAGGTTGATGATCATGGAAGAAGAAGATGAAGGAGATCCTGACTGAAGATACATGCTGTTTTCCTCACCTGGACCTTGGGGACAAGGTCCATCTTGAAGGGGAGGATATTGATAGGATCTAGGACTGGGATAAGCTGTTAGTCTATTAGTTAATATGCTGTTGCTGTTAGTTAGTTAGTTGGGGAAGGGTTAGATATTATCAATAGCAGGGGATGGCTGAGCATAAGGTAGCTGGTAAGCTGAGAGTATTAGGAGGTTGGGTGGACCTCGAATTCACTCAAGAATTGTGTAACTGTGAGTAGCTTCAATAAAGATTCATTCTTTCCATTCTTTCTTTCTATTCTGCCTGGTCCAGTGTCTATCAGAGCGACAGAAGACGAAGGCTGGGCCATGATGTTGTGTTCCATCAAGAGAAAAGAAGGAAAAAAAAAAAAAGAGGAAGAAGAAGGAGCAGTGAAGCACGCGCAGCTGCGGGGAACGGAGAAGATGAGTGAGGCGCAAATACAAATTAGGTTTACATTTGGGCCAATTTTCTTCCTGTACCCCCTTTTTCACTTTTTGTACTCCTCTTGCTCATTTTTTCCTAATATGGGCCACATACACAATGTTACTTTCTGCACCCCTTTTATTGTTTTATGCAGTTTCTATTTTACATATACCCGTAACTCTTACTATCCGAGTTACGATCTTTTAGCCCCCTTCCGATCCTCGAGTTTGACAACATTGGTTCAGCATGATCAGACTAAGAACATTGAAATGAATAAGCATTTTATCAAGCAGAAACTTGACAGTGGCTTAATATGTACTCTACATGTGCCCACTCAAGGACAACTCATGCATATCCTCACCAAGGGGTTGAGCAGCTCCAGCTCCACATGAGAGAATTCTATCCAACCTAGGAATGGAAAATACCTATTCACTAGCTTGAGGGGGAGTGTGGGAATCTGTATGCTATATGAGGAATGCATATATTTTACTTTATGTTATTCTATAATTAATTTGTATTGCGCAATTAGTAAGTAACCGGTATAAATCCCAAAAATCAAGGGATTACAGCTTAGAGACGGGAGACATTTGTTTCTTTAATTAGCAACTATGACCTATGTATATAAACCAATTGATTATTCAATGAAATATGTATGCCTTTTCCTTCCATCCCTAATTTTCAAGACTAACTAAAAATTATCCTCAAGAGTCATGCCTATGACTTTTGAATTATATATTTCTTTTCTTTCAATTGCAATATTATCTAGCTCAACTCTACCGAGAAAACCATCAATAATAATGAGATAATTTGTATATAACAGTGTAGAAGTTTCATTGTATATAGTTTTCATGTTCCTTAAAATTAAAGCAACGCCAGCTGAATCTATCTCAAAAGATAATGGATGGGCCTGCTTGATCCATAGGAAACATTGATGAGGAACTTTGCAAAAACAATATTTATCATATTTCTCATGCATTTAGTTAAATTAGTTTAGAGATCTACAATGCTTACTATCTGTAGAGCTGTCAAAACGGGCCCAACCCGTGGGTCAACCCATTTTGGCCCACATAAACTGGTGGGTTGGGTAACAAAAAAGTTGGCTCACCAAGACCCCGGGTCATTTGGACCCGGCTCACTTAACCCACAACCCATCCGGGTTGAACCCGGGTGAGCCAGGTTGGCTCACGGGTTATTTAAAAAAAAAAAAGAGTGAGTGAAGACTGTGATTCTGTGAAACACGGACCAGAGGACCTCACCTGCACGCTGCACACACACCTTGACCTAGTGACCTAGCTAAACCTAATTACACAAATCACAATTTCACAAAGCTGAGCCTGAAACGAAAGCAGTTCCGCGCCGGCGCCGCTGGTTCTTCTGTCGTTCCGCGCCATTGGTTCTTCCGCGCAGCTGGTTCTCCGCTCCCGGCTTCTGCAGTTCCGCCGTTGGTGCTCGTGCTTCTTCCGCCATACAATGCTCGGTGCTCCTGCTCCATTTTCTGATCAAGTACAGGTAGGCCCTCTTTCGATGCTTCTTTGTTAATGTTAGATAGGATTTCATTTGGGTGTCTTCAGGCTTTCAGTCTCTCATGCGTGTCTCATCCTCAAGCAAACGGGGCAGATGGGATTTGGTGTCTGGTGAATTTGTTCAGATTTCTGAAATTAATATGTAGCTTTTGTAATTGGTTGGCTTGGGTTTCTCTAGCTACGTGCTATATAAATTAGATTGGACTATAGCTTTCTTTAATTTGCCCTCAATTTTCCCTTTCTAATCTTTTTACCCCCTAGTTTGGATTATATAAAATACACTAAGGTGATTGATATAGTAGAAACACTGCTGTGTCTGATATTTGGAAATTTCATCTTGAACAAAGGGACAAATTGAAATTGTTAATGCATAGAAGCTGTAATCGAATTTGTTTGACATCTGATTGTTAGACTGCATGTACTGTTGAGGGATACATTTGTTTGACTGCTCATTTTGTTGATAACCAATGGAATTTGAATAGCAAAATTCTTGCTTTTTGTAAAATGGAACCTCCACATACTGGGTTTGATTTGGCTGAAAAGGTGTTTAATTGCTTGAAAGATTGGGGAATAGATAAAAAAATATTTTCAATTACTTTGGACAATGCTAGTGCCAATGACAATATGCAAGATGTATTGATTCATCGGTTATCCTTGCAAAATAGTTATGCAAAGGTGAGTTTTTTCATGTGAGATGTAGTGCTCATATATTGAATCTTATGGTTCAAGAGGGTTTAAAGATTGCTAGTGGTGCTTTGCACAAGATTAGAGAGAGTGTCAAATATGTAAAAGCATCAGAGGGAAGAACGATAGTGTTTAAGGAATGTGTTGATGAAGTTGGGGGTATTGATACCAAGGTGGGTTTGAGATTGGATGTTCCCACTAGATGGAACTCTACATTTGTTATGCTTGAAAGTGGACTCAAGTATCGTCGTGCTTTTTCTACCTTCTCTTTACGTGATAGAAATTATAAATCATGTCCATCAAATGATGAGTGGATAAGGGGAGAGAAGATGTGTGAATTCTTGAGGCCATTTTACTTGATAACTAATTTGATTTCCGATACATCTTATCCTACTTCTAACTTGTACTTTATGCAAGTGTGGAAAATTGAAAGTTTGTCGACGGAGAATGCCAAAAGTGATGATCCGGTGATTAGTGAAATGGTGCAGAGGATGCTTGGGAAGTTTAGCAAGTATTGGAATGATTATAGTGTCATTCTTGCAATTGCGGCTATTCTTGATCCAAGAATGAAAGTTGATGCATTGAAGTTTTTTTATAACAAACTTGATTCTTCCACTTCTGCAAATAAGCTTGAACACATCAAGAATAAGATATACAAGCTTTATGAAGAATATGTGAAACAAGATGCAGGTGAAGGAAGTGCATCAAGCTCTCAAACGATCTACTGGCACAATCTTCCAATCCGGAGGATGACCATGACATGGATGCATTTCATGTAAGTGTGTTATTTTGCTTATTAGTCATTAATTATAATTTCAAGAATCCACTTGTTTGTGCTTGTTTTACTTAAATTGATGTTTATTTTCTTTGAATTGTTTTGAATTGCATAGGAATATATAAATTATGTGAGCCAAAATGCCTTGGTTAATGGTAAGTCTGAATTGGATATATATTTGGATGACGAACACCTAGAACCAAGTTTAAATAAGAAGCTTGATGTGTTGAAGTGGTGGAATGATCGACAACATCGTTTTCCAATCCTTTCAAGAATGCCTTGTGATTTGCTAAGCATTCCAATAACTACAGTTGCTAGTGAGTCTGCATTTAGCATTGGTGCTCGTGTGCTTAATAAATACCGGTGTTCCCTTCTTCCCGATAATGTTCAAGCACTTATTTTGACTCGTAATTGGATAAATGGTTTTTCTCCTATGGCTGAAGGTAATATTTTATAATCTATCTTTACATTAGTCGTAATTTATTGTTTACTAATAAAAACATTCATTTTAATTTTGATCTTTCTTTTTGAATTGTAGATGAAGATAATGGAGAAAATGAAGATGACAAAGATCAAATTGATTTGTCAAAGCATGATTCCAATACTCTTCGGTCTTCGTAGACAAGTTAATATTGATGATTGAGATATGAGAATTTGACATTGGAAGAGTTAGATTGGTGTTTTACTATTTTAATGTTGTTGAACATGTTTATGTTTGTTTGAGTTTCATGCACACTTAGTTTGAGTTTGAGTTTGATGCAATTTGTAATATTTAAACTTACTTAGATTGGTTTAATTTGCATTTTTCTGCACTTACTTTGTGGTTTTATGATTTTTTTTAAAAATTTAAAGTGAGCCAACCCGTGAGCCAGCTCACGAGCCAACTCGCGGGCCAACCCGGGTGGGTTGAGCCGGGTTGGCAAAAAACTGACCCACCACGAAAGTGAGCCAGCCTGGCCCAGCTCACTTTTTAGCCAACCCGTGGTGAGTCAACCCCGGTGGGCCGGGCTGGCCGGTTTTGACAAGTGTTCAGTTCAAATTGTTGAAATATAAACTTGATTTTGAGCTTAAAATGTTTATTGTACTAGTAGTCCATATTTGTAGTCCAAGATCTAGAAAGATCTTGTAAATGGTAGTAGTCAAAGTCTCTAGAATATTGTAGTAAAATATCTAAATCTAGAATGATCCATAACTACAATATACATGTATAGAATTATCTAGACTATAGGTAAGTTGAGTGGTTTCTAGAATCTTCCATGTACTAGTATAAATAGGGGTCATACCCTACATTTGTAAGTAAGCAATTATCAATACAAGTTCTAAGTTATAAAAATTCTCTCCACTCTTCCATAAATTCTCCTCTCTTATATAAACATAATACCTCTTCCATAATATATAAGTCTCCTATTTCCAACAAGTTGGTATCAAGAGCTTGGTTCGACAAGATGATGGCCAACAATGTCATCACGTTTCTTCGCCTCACAAAAGATAATTATGATCGATGGAGCATCCAAATGAAGACCTTCCTAGGTGGACAAGACCTATGGGAGATTGTGGAGCAAGATTATGAAGAACCTAAAGAAAAAGGTTCTCCTCACCAAGAAGCATGGACAATTAAAGACCAATGATCAAAAGGCTCTTTCCATTATCCAACAAAGTGTAGATGATGGAATTTTTGAGAAAATTGCAAGTGCAACCACCGCCAAGAAAGCATGGGAGATCTTGGAGAATTCTCACAAAGGAGTTGATAAGGTGAAAAAGGTACGACTACAAACTCTACGAGGTGAGTTCGAATCCTTAAATAAGAAAGACTCCGAATCAATTTCCGATTATTTTACAAGAGTCTTGGTGATTGTCAATCAATTAAAAAGGAATGGTGAAACTCTAAGCGATGTAAGAGTCATTGAGAAAATTCTTAGATCATTAGATTCAAAATTCGATTATATAGTCGTAGCTATTGAAGAATCTAAAGATCTAGAATCAATGACTACTGATGAACTCATGGGTTCACTACAAGCCCATGAGGAGAGGTTTAACAAGAAGAATAAGGAGCCTTTGGAGCAAGCTTTACAAGCAAAGCTCTCTTTCGAAGAAGAGAGTGGTGAAAAGACTCATCAAACAAGTCAACGAGGCCGTGGTCAAGTACGTGATCGAGGGCGAGGATATATCAAACGGGAAGGCTATAAGTTTTACAAAAATGAAGAAAGGAGTCAAGATTTTCACTCAACAAGAGGTCGTGGGAGAGGCTACACAAGTAGAAGGCCAAGGTATGACAACTCTCAAACTAAATGTAATAATTGTCATAAATTTGGCCACTATGCTTCGGAATGCAAGAAGTCAAACAATTATGTCCAAGAAAGAGCAAATTTTGCGCAAGGAGATTCCGAATCGATGGAGAATACGTTGTTACTAGCATGCAAAGGTGGAGATAATGGAAGATTGAATTTGTGGTATCTCGACACCGGTGAAAGCAACCACATGTGCGGAGACAAAAGCATGTTTGTGGAGTTAGACGAGGCGATAAGTGGTAGTAATACCTTTGGAGATTCCTCTAAAGTCCCGGTGAAAGGCAAAGGTAAGATCCTCATCCGCTTGAGAAATGGAAGGCATCAATTTATCTCCAGCGTGTATTATGTGCCCAATATGAAGTCCAATATACTGAGTGTTGGACAACTCTTAGAGAAAGGTTATGATATTCACATGATAAATTGTAGTCTTCTATAAGAGACCAAAGAGGAGGTTTGATTGCTCAAGTACCAATGTCAACGAATAGGATGTTTTTGCTAAATATTCAACATGACATTCCAAGATGTTTAAAAGCATGTTTCAAAGATAATTCTTGGCTTTGGCACATGAGATACAGGCACTTGAATTTTGGAGGCTTAAAGTTATAATCAAGTAAAGGAATGGTAAAGGGTTTGCCTCCAATTAATCATTCGGATCAAATATGTGAGGGATGCCTTCTAGGAAAGCACTTCTGAAACAGTTTTCCACTAGAGGCTTCTAGTAGAGCGAAGAAACCTCTAGAACTTATTCACACGGACGTGTGTGGACCCATCCATCCACTATCTTTCGGTAAAAACAAATATTTTCTTCTATTCATTGACGATTTTAGCCGAAAGACATGGGTCTATTTCCTAAAAGAAAAAACGGAAGTCTTTGGAATGTTCAAGAAGTTCAAAGCTTTAGTGGAGAATCAAAGTGGCCTTACCATAAGGGCAATAAAATCAGATAGAGGAGGAGAATTCACATCAAATGAATTCAAGGAGTATTGTGAGACAAAAGGACTTCGTCGTCCTCTAACGCTTCCGTATTCCCCACAACAAAATGGCGTGGCAGAGAGAAAGAACCGAACGATTCTAGACATGGCTAAAAGCATGTTGAAGAGCAGGAGAATGCCTAAGGAGTTTTGCGTTGAAGCCGTTGATTGTGTCGTTTATCTACTAAACCGCTCTCCCACAAGGAGTGTTCGGGACAAGACACCCATTGAAGCCTGGAATGGAAGAAAACCGGGCATCTCACATCTACGAGTATTTGCAAGTATGGCGTATACACATGTGCCGGATCAAAAGAGGTCAAAACTCGATGACAAGAGCGAGAAACAAATTTTTGTAGGATATGACTCAAGCTCAAAGGGTTACAAGCTTTACAATCCTCAAACTCGCAAAGTTATCTCAAGTAGAGATGTGGTGTTCGATGAAGAAGCAACTTGGGATTGGAATACAGAAGAGGAAAATTATAATTTTCTTCCTTATCCATATGGAGCTATCTCAAGGAATGAAGAAAACTTGGAAACTCCAGAACCTTCTACACCACCATCATCACCGACACGTGGAGGACAAGAAACACCACCTTCAGAAGAAGAGTCAAGTAGAGTTCAACATCGTACAAAGAGCATTGATGAGCTATATGAGGTAACCCAGCCTTTGGATAATCTAACACTATATTGTCTCCTAGCAGATAGTGAGCCTATAAGTTATGAAGATGCGGCGGAAAATGAGAAGTGGAGACACGCGATGGACGAAGAGATCCATGCAATCAAAAAGAATGATACATGGGAACTCGTTACTCTTCCAAAGGGTCATAAAGCTATTGGCGTGAAATGGGTGTACAAGGCCAAGAAGAACTCTAAAGGAGAAGTAGAAAGATACAAGGCCAGATTAGTGGCTAAGGGATATAGCCAACGAGAGGGGATTGACTATGACGAAGTGTTTGCACCTGTTGCTCGTCTTGAAACTATAAGGTTGATGATCTCATTAGCCGCTCAAAACAATTGGAGGATTTATCATATGGATGTCAAGTCTGCTTTCCTAAATGGCTATCTTGAAGAAGAGGTCTACATCGAGCAACCTTTGGGATACGTTACGAAAGGACAAGAGCATAAAGTTCTGAGATTAAAGAAGGCATTATACGGATTGAAGCAAGCACCGAGGGCATGGAATAGCAGGATTGACAAGTATTTCCAGCAGAATGGCTTCACGAAATGTTCTCACGAGCACGCGTTATACACCAAGGTGAGTAAGAATGGAGATCTTATGCTCGTGTGCCTGTACATGGATGACTTGATATTCACATGTAGCAATCCAGTAATGTTCGAGGAGTTCAAGGAAGCCATGGTTCGAGAGTTTGAGATGGCAGACATTGGGCTCATGTCATACTATCTTGGGATCGAGGTAAAACAAAAGGAGGATGGAATATTCATATCTCAAGAAGGCTATACAAAGGAAGTATTAAAGAAATTCAAGATGTTTGATTGCAAGCCCATGAACACACCGGTGGATTGCAATCTCAAGTTGTCAAAAGATGATGAAGGATACTTGGTGGATCCAACGCAATACAAGAGTTTGGTTGGAAGTCTGCGGTATCTAACCTGCACAAGGCCAGATATTCTTTACGGAGTTGGACTAGTAAGTCGATATATGGAAGCACCTACAATAAATCACTTGAAGGCAGCAAAGAGGATACTTCGCTACATCAAAGGTACAATTGATTATGGTCTGTTTTATTCACCTTCTAATCACTTCAAGCTAGTTGGATACAGTGATAGTGATTGGGCCGAAGACATTGATGATCGTAAGAGTAAAAGTGGGTTCGTGTTCTACATGGGAGATACAGCATTCACGTGGAGTTCTAAGAAGCAACCTATTGTTACTCTCTCAACATGTGAAGTTGAATACTATGGCTAAGGAGATTACTAAATGATCTCAAGTTATTTCAAAAGGAAGCAACGGAGATATATGTAGACAACAAGTCAGCTATTGCTCTAGCAAAAAATCCAGTCCACCATGATCAAAGTAAGCACATCGACATGAGATTTCATTACATTAGAGAATGTGTGGCTAAGAAGGAGGACCAGATACGATACACGAAGTCACTTGATCAAGTTGCAGACATCTTCACAAAGCCCCTCAAGTATGAGACTTTTCAGAGATTACGAAATATGCTTGGCATCATTAAATCAAGTTTAAGGGGGGCTGTTGAAATATAAACTTGATTTTGGGCTTAAAATGTTTATTGTACTAGTAGTCCATATTTGTAGTCCAAGATCTAGAAAGATCTTGTAAGTGGTAGTAGTCAAAGTCTCTAGAATATTGTAGTAAAATATCTAAATCTAGAATGATCCATAACTACAATATACATGTATAGAATTATCTAGACTATAGGTAAGTTGAGTGGTTTCTAGAATCTTCCATGTACTAGTATAAATAGGTGTCATCCCCTACATTTATAGGTAAGCAATTATCAATACAAGTTCTAAGTTATAAAAATTCTCTCCACTCTTCTATAAATTCTCCTCTCTTATATAAACATAATACCTCTTCCATAATATATAAGCCTCCTATTTCCAACACAAATATATAGGGTAAGCTCAAATACTCACTCCAGTAATAATCAAGTATGCATTTTAGTTAAATTAGTTTAGAGATCTACAATACTTACTATCTGTTCAGTTCAAATATATAGGGATAAAGCTCAAATACTCACTCCAGTAATAATCAAGTATGCATCACAGCTATAAATATGTAAATCGCATATAAAGGTCATCACTGAATTATTGAACCAGATGTCTCCATACCAAAAGCAACACAGCATTAACAAGTGATGCCAAAAGAACTAACTAGGGTAACTATAAATAAATACCTATTTTCTTCCAACTCTTTCCCTTAAAAACTGTAACAGCATTCCTTAATGTTTCATCCTGCAGCATGTTAAATAAAACATTAAGAAAAGCAATAGTTATTATTAACTTGTATGTAAGAAACAATAATTGAGAGGACAAGCATAACAATCTTGGAGTACACTTACAAATACATAAATCAACTGAGCTGAATTCACTATTTAATCAGCTTGCTAACAAGCAAGATTGCAAGAATATGTGTAACCAAAAAATTGATAAGTAAATAAAAAAACAGCTGTCTCCAATTAGTAAAGACTAACCTCCTGCACTGTCCAACCACCCTTAGCGCGCCTTATAGGGCCAGTGGTCCTCCTGCACCAAACATATTCATATAACAAAAATTCAATGCATATAGATCACAGCAAAGCTTCAAAATAGAGAAGAAAAAGTTCCACAGTATGAAGGGAATCAGCTACTTAATGCAGAATCTGAAATTAAGCCAATACCATAGATGTATAAAACATGCAGCAAAGAACACTGCCATCAAGGTACAACATGATGATCACAATTCATGAATGATACTGCAATGACAAAGTAAAGAACTTAACGGATGTGTTACCGATGTGAGGGCAATGTGGATGCCGGGCTACATATTGCCGGAGACTTGTGAATTGCACTGCCACTGCCTTCAGATACAGAGGAGCAAGAAGCAGCAGTAGATTGCTTATTCTCCTGACAACACTCCTCTGATTTCACCACCTCAGCCATATCCTTCACACAAGACCCCAAAATCCTAATATAGAAACCATAGCATATATCAAAAACAAAGAAAGCAAAATTCTCTCAGAGCAACCCACCACATACCAACCATCCAAAAATTCCAAAAACCAAGCTCAAATTGGAAAAAAAATTCAATCTTTCACAGCGGAAACAAATTTAAACAGAGCCCAGATCTTCTATTATCAGATCAAACCTTCAATCGCCCCCCCCCCCCCCCC
>PYAF01003195.1:694010-706822 GCA_007407185.1 Glycine tomentella
TAAAAAGAATTAAATCAAGAAAAAAAAATCGTGAATTTCTCCGAATAGTGAAGTACCTAAGCTTGCAGAGAAGTGGCGGGAATCGAAGTGAAGCTCATAGAAGAGAGACCACGATTGCCTCTCTCTCTCTCTCTCTCTCTGTGAAGCTAAGGTTTACAAAAATCCTAACGTTGAAACAATGGAAAATTGAAATTTAGTTAAAAAATAAATGTGCAACCTTATTTGTTTATTTATTTATATCTGGGTAACGAATATACACATAATAATACTAATATAATAAAATAAATGTTTGAGCACCGACGTGACGTCACCGTGAATAACCGTTAGGGGTGCGTGGCGTCATTGGCGTGGTTTACAGAGGCCGTCAGCTAACGGCAGGTTTTGAACGTTACTTAGGGGAACAAAAGTTTGAAACTCAAACGGCACTGAAGGTGTGAGGGGGATAAAGGTCGAACAAGTTTAGGGGACTGGATTGGTTTCTTCGTAATTTTGAGCCGTTGGATGAGAGATAGTGGTGGCGATTTCAGGTCTAAGAAGGAAACGTTCTAGCTAATTTGGAAGGTTAGAAAGATGTATTAATTATTAGGTTGGGATGACACAAGAACGGTTAAAAGGAAGGATTATAAAAGAGATATGTTATTCATATATAACAGTTCAGAGAATAAATCACCCAAAAAAAAAATCATATTATAACTTATCTAATAATACTTATAATCTTTTATAATATATTATTTATTATATTTTATACTTTAGTGTTTTCTTTTTTCTTTTTGGAAAAAAAAAGGTTGTCTATTAATTGTATAAAACAATTTTCACTATTATATTATTTCATCACAACTCACTATGTATGATAAATTTGATGATTTTTATAATAATTATCTTTAAAGTAATATTAAGTTAGAACTTCATCCTTGAATATTAATGATAATGTTATAATCTCCTTATCAAGTGACATGTACTTATTTATCTATAAAATGTATATTATCTATAAGTTATAATTATTTACAAGTTACACCACCCTAACAACCCCTACAAACAAGTTGAGATTTTGATAAGTACAAGACTCACACTTGAGACCTTGTTTCAAATGACCAAACTTAATTCTACTCACATCAAGAAGTTGTTGGTAAAGAAGGATGATATTTCTCATTATAAAATGTACTCTAAAATTTCTAAATAATCATGTATCTATAAGTAATATATTTTGATGGATATATATAATTGATTGAATGAATAAAAAGTTACAAAAAGAATTAAAAATAATTTGAAATATATTAAAATTTTAAAAATTATTATGTATAAGAAATAAATGGTCTCATGTTTAAACTTTGTGGATAAAAAAGTGGTTCAAGCCATACAAAAACCCAAGGAAGCATCTTTGGTATACTAAAGTCCAAGGTCCCCTTGGCATGATGAACCTAAGAAACATTCTTGGTACAATGGTACTCTAATTCCTATGGAACCTCGACATGCAATACCATAGGATCATTTATTTTACAAGAACAATTGTCCAAGGTCCGCCCTCGACAAAAGACAGTGTCAAGAAATTTACATTAACTAACTCATTATGCTCAACTAACTAAGCTATACCCCTTAAAGTTGGACACTATATATTTCATGAAAGCCTTTTGGATGCAGTTTCATTTATGTCGTGCTTTGGACATTATTTTCTTATGAAAGTATTGGATGAAAGTCAGCTTGTCCACGTTGAAAACAAAGTCACTTAAAACAAATTTTCACCTTTAAGTTTAGAGCAAATTAACCTTTCTAGGAATTAGATACATAATGTCCTGCATAGCTTATTAAAATGTATTAATCCATCAAAGTTTTTTATCTTTGTTATCATCAAAACTATTATATTTTTAAGAGATTAAACATCTTCCATGTCTTTGGTTCCAACACTTTATGCATTTGATATGTAATACATTTCAACTTTCACATTTTTGAAATATTTCCCTTTCATTGATGACTCATGTTGTATTTTACAAAATTATCAAGTAAAAGCACTTCAGTAAATTTATTAGCCTTATAGAAATACTTTTTCAAATTATGTTTTTTTATATTGGTGTACAATAATCGTGTTGAGGTTTAAAAATATGAGCTCATGCATATTACCTCAATCCTCTGTCATTAGGCCGAATGGGCAATCCTAGTGGGTTCAATTGTGTGAGTACTAACATTTCCATATTTTTATGTATTTTATGCATTTTAACGTTCACATTTCATGTTATTATGTGTTTTATATGTATATTTTATTTTTTTAAAATAGTCACTATAGATGGAACTATTAATATAGTTATGTAAGGATGTGCATAAAACTTGAATCATCCAATCCAATCCAAATCACATTTTACCATATTAGATATGGTTAAAAAATTACGAAAACAATATAACAAACACAAATTGAACCATATTTTACTTTAATCTTTGAATTAGATTATTTTTTAGCTCAAAATTGATCCAAACCAATTCACAAATACCTCTACCAGCTGGATTTTTTGACATAGATTATTCATCAATAAAAGTGATAAATATTTTATACCCATAACACAATGACCTAAAAATGAGTATATTTTTTTTCTAATTATAAAAAACATAAACCAATTTCCACATGTATTAATTGTTAATTTTCTTTTACACCCTAAACTTATTATGATGTCTATTTTAATAAGACATTCACTTATTTTTCATACAAGTGGATACATTTATTGATGTCTTAATAATATAAGACATACTCATTAGCAAAAAAATCATCTCTTAAATTACAACTAATGCATGTTCCTCTGCAATATATGGGACAAATTATTTGTAATGGAAAATAAAATTAAAACTTAAAAGGAATAAAAAAGAACAAATATATATGACATGATAACATAAATTTATTTTAGCTTCTCATTAAAAAAATCTCTAAATCATGATGTCATTGAGATCGTTAATGAAATCCTAAATTTTCAATATGTTCAAGAGATTTCTCTTGAACTATTATTTTTGTCATCACAAAAGAAAGAACAATTAAAAATTATTTACCATAAAATTTAAGAGTAATTCTAATATCAACCTTAGAATAAACTTTTAATTTAACTTATTTTTCTTAAAATAATAGATTGATATTTTATGATATAAAATCATATTATATTATACGTTAAAATATATATTTTTCCCTATAAAATTACCTAAGGTTTGAATTTAATCATAACAAAAAATTTCATCTATTTTTATTTTTCGTCCTTTTAAAATTATAATATATTTTGTTTTGTTTGGGCTAGGAGCTTTCCATAATAAATGTTTAATGTCTACTAAAAATTGGAGATGTATTCTTTGTTTTCTCTTTTCTTTTCCTAACGCTTTGTTTGATTCGACAAAAAAATAAAAGAAAAGAAAACATATGAAAGAAAAGATTTGAATTTTTTCATTTCCATCATTTGTTTTTGGAGAAAGGAAAAGAAAAAAGTCAGCCACAATTAATCTCAATCCAAAAAAAAGTTTCCGCTCAAAAGGGAAAGAAAAGGCATGAGAAACTTAAATTATGTATAAAATGACTAAAATATCCTCCTATTATTTTATTGGATATTTATCTTTTATCCAAAATTGACAGTGCTTTTCTCTTTCCAGATAGTGTTTTTCTCTTCCCTGTTTCTTCCGTGTTCTTTCTCTTCCGTGTTTCTTTCTCTACGAGGTAATTTTTTTCTCCCTTTCTTCCTTTCTCATACCTTTATTATTGTAACTTTTTGTGGTCTTTCTTTGTTCTTGTTTGTGTTCTTATTTTTGCTATCTTCTAGGTCCAAGAGTACAATATTCTGTATGATTAATTTAAAAAAAAGTTTTGTTTTTGCTCTGTTTTGTGAGTTTAGGGGTATAATATTCTGGAAAATTAGAAAGGATAATTTTTTGTTTAAGGGTATTATTGTTGTTGATTATGTTCTCGCAATGCTTCTGTTGTTTCACTGTCAACACTTTGGGCTCTCTGTGTTTTGGGATGGATGTGAAGAACGTCTTCTCCACCCAGTAACCATTCTCGCACAAAATTGAATATCACTTTAGGAGTTTAGGTGATGGTTTGTGGTTTTAGAGGACAAACAAAACGCTGTTGAGCATGACAATTGATTAGAATGGGGAAAGAGGGAGGAGGAGAAGAAGTGGATTAAATTCAAAGACCTTTCTCATGTTCCTCTTTTCATTCTACCTATTTGCAATCTCCACCATGTAGTATTTATCTGTGTGCTTGACCTATGTGTGAATTTCTAATTTTCTATTTTGGGAGCCCAAAAAGAGTACCTCAATGGAAAAAGCCTTAGTTGTTGCTTCCAAATTGAACACCCCCTCTCTCAAAAGGGTGTATATAAATTTATGATTATTTAATATTGTTATAATTTTTTTAAGTTTATAAATATATATTAATATTCAAAATTTTATATGTTTTCTTACAGTGACAATCAAAGAACTTTTTGACATCTCTTGTGATTTCGGTGGATTCGTGCTTTATCAAGTAAAATACTTTTGGTAAAATATATTACCTCATCTCATTACTATATTACCTTATTTCATTACTAAACAATAGGAAACACTCTTACTTGATTTGTTAGTCATTTCTTTTTTTGTCTTCCTATGAACTGTTCAATCCGCATTGATATGCTTTTTAGAATGTTTGATTATATTGTGATGCATCCTTGTACTTATTTTATTGTGTTTCTAAAATCTGTTAAAAACTTTGCATTTGTTACTAGTCCATTTATTCAAGGTTGACCAAAATGGTTTTTCCTATTGCCGAAGAAGGAAACTTTGGTGTTGCACTTAATGATAGAAGTGAAGTGCAATATGAGGTTGATCATTTGGATAATATTCGTATGCCACTTGACCTAAAAAATTTAAGTCACTTCCAACAAGAATGGGGAAAGCGAAGGCGTCTTTATTATGTGATACTCTTATGTTATATTGTGCATGCATTGCATGTACTTAAAATGATGTCCTCCTACACACATAGTCCAATTAATGAGGAAAATCAACAAAGGGAACGCAAAAGTCTTCAATTAATGAGACAATTAGTAGACACTGGAAAATGCTGAGACATCATACGAATGGGGCTTGAAGCATTTATGTTGTTGTGTGATAGAGAGACGGGTATCCTGAAAGATACCATTCGATCCACAGTTGAGGAGCAAGTGGCTAGATTCTTACACATTATAGGTCATAATGTAAAAAATCGTAATGTGTCATTCTTCTTCCATCGCTCTTGAGAGATAGTTAGTCGTCACTTTCACAATGTTTTACGTGTTGTGATTTCATTAGAAGGTGAATTCCTAGTCCAACCTTCTAGTATGGAAGTACCTTTACAAATATCGAGTAATAGTATATTTAATCATTTTTTTAAGGTATGAATGTCTTCCATTTACTTAGTTATCTCCACCATTAAAATTTTAGAATATAAATTCATTACTAACTTGTAGCTTATTAAACAAATTAAGGATTGCATTGGTGCTATAGATGGAACACATATTCGAGTGAAAGTCCCAAGAGCATAATCCCCCAGATTTCGTGGAAGAAAAGACTATCCAACACAAAATGTTTTTGCTGCATGTAATTTTGACATGAAATTCACTTATGTGTTACCTGGGTGGGTGGGTACAGCATCTAACTCTAAAATTTTAAAAGATGCTTTAACTAGGGAAAATCCACTAAAAATTGTTGAAGGTTAGTAGTGCATTTTCATGTTTTCACTAGTAAGTATTTGACTTTAAAATTATATTAATTAAAATGTTGAGTCGTAATGTGTAATAAAAATTTTGTAGGAAAATATTATATTGGGGATGTTGGATTTATCCTAAAAAGTGGAGTGCTTACACCATATAGAGGTGTTCGTTATCACTTGAAGGAGTACTCAACTCGTGGGCCACAAAATCCTAAAGAATTATTTAACTATCGTCATGCTTCACTTCGAAATGTCATAAAAAGAAGTTTTGGTGTGTTAAAAAAAAAAGATTTCCAATTATATCAAGTGGTACAAAACCTTTTTATTCGTTCGACATCATGAGGGACATTGTCCTTGCATGTTGTATACTGCATAACTTTCTTATGGGTGTTGACGTTGATGAAACCTTGATTGCTAAAGTAGATCATGAATTGCTTCAACATGGCATAGATAGATCTTATACAACATCATGATGATGACTATAGACAAGGAACAATTTTAAGAGACAACATTGTCGCTGAGATGTGGAATGCCTACCTAACTCGATGTCACATTATATATGATATTGTCAATAATTTCTTATGTATTTGTGTGTTGCAGTTATATATTTTTATTGTATTTTGTGTACTTTTTACATATGTAAGGCTTATTATTGTGAACTACTATTTTCTTTGTCTTTTATTAGATTTGAATGCAGATACTACAATGGCAAAAGGAAAAAATATTGCATTAGATTCCACTCAACCTAATAAAGATAATTTGCATTGGAATGATGATATGGACTTGTTGCTATTGAATGCTCTAACTGAAGAAGCAAACAAAGGGAATAGACACGACGGTGCTTGGACAACACAAGCATATATCAATATGGTTGAAGTATTAAGAGCTACAATTGGACAAAATATTACAAAAAATCATATAAAAATAGAATGAAAACTTTAAAATCTCACTTTGATGAGGTGTATGACTTATTTAACCACTTGAGTGGGTTCGCATGGAATGCAATAACTGGAAAATTTGAGGCTGAAGAGGAAGTTTGGAACGACTTGATTAAGGTAACTATTTTTTTATATTATCTTTTACAAGTTCTTTATATTTTTAAAATTTAGTAACAAATCTAACTAATATATTGAGTTAATTTGTAGGCAAAACCACATGCAACAAGATGGAAAAAAATGCAAGTTAAATATTATGATATGTTGAAAGAGCTATTTGCAGCTAATAGAGCAACAGGTAAACAAGCTGTAATTGCAAAAGAAAGACTTAAACAATGGGAAAAGAGCACTATAGACTTGAATGATTGTTTTCAAGATGTAGAAACTCCTCAAGAAAATGATAGAGTGTTTGATGAAGCAGAGTTTTTATCTCCTCATTGTGACTTTAGTTCACAAAGTGGACAGTTGAACCAATCAACTGACACTTTTGTCTCAAAGGGTACAAAAAGGAAGAGAAATATGGTTAACTTGTTGGAGGCTCAATACGAGAGAATGAATGAAGGAATCTTAAGTTTAGTTGAAGTTTTGAAGGCTGGAAATTCTTCAACAGATAAGTTGAACCAAGTTGTTGAATGACAGGTAGATATTGCTGAAAAACAATTGACTTTGATGTAGCAAACTCGACCTCGACATTTTTCAGAATCTGAAGTGTGGGCTCTTTTGGAGGAAATGAATGTGGTAGATCCATTACGCATGAAATGCTATGACTATTTATGCGATAATGAGAAGGAGAAACAAAAGCTTTTTGGTGTACCTTCTGAAATGAGAGCTCAAGCTCTCATTCAAATTATGAGTGATGCTAGACTGATTAATTAAGAGCATATATCTTGCTCTTTTTTTTGTTGCAGTCTATCATGCCTGCTTTTTTGGACTGATTAATTAAGAGCATAGACCTCGCTCTTTTTTTGTTGCAGTCTATCATGCCTGCTTTTTTGGGTCTACATACTTACTACTGGAATTGGAAGCATTTTTTGGCTTATACATCAAGGACATCATTTGGTAACTTTGTTTTGTGACCTTGTCTATCTTCATTTATTTTTGGGATATATGTGTGGCTGAAGGTTGAAGATTTGCATGATGTTATCAATGCCAAATCCAAGTAAGAGAAGTGTTTTTAATCACTCTTAATAATTTAAGTCTTTTTCATAATTCTAATATGTGTATTTAATATGGATATTTTACATCTTATATACATTATGTTGTCGGTTGGTGACTTATTCTCTCTAAAATCAGTGTTAATGCTTATTATTTATCAGATAGACACACAAGCAATAGAAGGTATTATTTTTGAAGTATTAAATGAGACATTACATTTATATGTTCTTTGTTGGTTATGATTTTTTAATACAACATTATGTTTTAGGTTGGTTTAAAGCCCTTAACTAAAGATACTTTAATGATCTCTATAGGTATCAAATTGATGCTTGTGTCTTGAAAGAATTAGAAGTTGATGGGTGATTTTTTTTGCTGATGTTGCTGTAATTATAGAGGAACTAGGGTCATCCATTTCAAACAACACTTGATACATTCATATGAGACAACAATATGTATGTATATATACATAGTAGGTTGATGTGACTGACTTATCAACTTAAGACTTTAATATTTATAAAAAATCATATTAGTCACTACAACTTGATTTTATTTATGATGATCATTTGTTTATGCAATATAAAAGAACATTATAAAAAACACATTTGCTGATACAGAATAGTATACTGACTTATCAACTTAAGACTTTAATATTTATAAAAAATCATATTAGTCACTACAACTTGATTTTATTTATGATGATCATTTGTTTATGCAATATAAAAGAACATTATAAAAAACACATTTGCTGATACAGAATAGTAGTTAGCTAAGACATTTTAGAAGGATAATTTGTATGTTTGTATATAAATTTTAAATTTTATGTTAATAACAATTAAAATTATTTTTATGTTATTTTAACTTAATTCGTGAAATAATTAATTTATCAATTCATATAGCAATTTTAGTCTTATGTATTTTCAAAATAAAATTTTTTAACTTATTTTTTAAACTTTGTTGGTAAATAATTTTGTTTAAGGGTATTAATGTCATTTTATAAATTTATATTTTTCTTTCTTTTCATTTTTTATACAATCAAACAAAGGAAAAGAAAACTCATTTTTCCTTTCTTTTCATTTTCTCTTATAACAAACAATTAAATAATCATATTATTTTCTATTCATTTTCTTTTCTTTCACTTTTCTTTCCTTTTGTTTTCTTTTGTAAACCAAACATAGTGTAAGTGATTCTCTCTCCGGTCAAACGATGTGTGTCCACAAAAAATCGATGTTCCTCTATCACGCTTCAGACCTTTCCCACCCCACCAATAACATGGAAGATGATAAGGCATTGATTTGAGGCTACGAAACTTTTAGGAAGATGATGAACAACAATACGGTGTCCGTGAATAGCACTACAGAGCACCTCCGCATTCTGGTTCCGATCAGCCTCGACGGCCTCCGCTCCAGGACGTCCATGAGCGGCCGGAGGACATGGAAGCGACGGTGATGCAGGACGTCACGTTCGGCTGCCGCAGTCTATGGGCCTATTTAGATACAAGACTAGAAATACTTTTAAGAGCTTCTCTATTGAAAAAAAAATGGGAGACGGAGACGGGTGGTCTAGTGTTGTGGCGACGCGCGACGAACATGGTGGTTGTTTGGTTGGAGTTGTTGGAGGCGTTCTCGTACATGCCTTAGATTAGAGAACGATGGATAGCGAAGACAAACCGTGCATTTTTTTTATAATTTGTAACAAGTTTTTAACTCCCACAAATTACACTTTTATTATTTATTTTTCTTGTAATTTGTGATAATTTTAAATTTTCAAAAATTATATTTTAAAACATAAATAAAAAATGACATGTAGGTTGAGATGATCTTCATTTGATTTCAAGTTAAAAAGTAGCAACTTATAATTATAAATTTAGAAACTTTAATAATTTTAAAAGAATAAAACAATATTTTATATATATCCTTTATTATATTAAAATAAAGTAACATTTTTATAATTAGGAAAATCTTTGATTTAAAGAAGATATTAAAGGATATGTATGTGACTAGAAAATATAATTTGAAATTGAAAATTAATTAGAAAAAGATGTCATCATGTAGGGGTGTTCGCGGGTCGGTTCGGATCAATTTTGCTTAAATTAAGGTTCCAACCCAATCAAATTTGATCAGTTCGGTTCGATTCGGTTTTCAAAAAAAATTGAAACCCAACTCAACCTGTTCATGAACGGTTCGGTTCGGTTTGGATCACCAGGTTACCCATTTAGTTTTTTTTTGAACTATTATTTTATATTACGATTCTTTCAAATATCTCATACAATTAACACAATATTATCAAATGTATGAAAGTAGTAAAATTGATTCATTTAATACCATCAACATAATATTCTATAAATAGACTTATAATATAAATTAAAACAAAAGATTTTTGAACAAACAAATAAACAAAATATGATTCATTAATATTATAAACATGGTAAACAAAATATGAAAAAAAAGGTGAAACAAATAACAATATACATGAAAGTAATACATTAAGAAGTTCCAGCACTAGCAATTTCAACACTTGAAGATCTAATATTAGCAGTATTTAAAGTCAAACCAAATAACTCTAAGAATTTAAACACAACTCAAATGCTAAAATACACCACTCAATTTATTTTCCATTATTTTGATTTCAGCTAGTTAAAGTTTTAAAGTAGGAAATATCACTCAAATGTCTAAAATACAAGGTCCTAAACAGTTAGCTTAGTGTCATGATTTGTTTATATAAAAATGTGGATGATCAATTTAAGTCAATTGAGAACTTTTTTAATATTGAAAATTATTTCATTTGGTCCAATTTTTGGAAGCAATCGAAAACTTTTTTAATTATAAAAGTTTGCTATTAAAACTTTTATAACATATGAATATTGTGTTGGTCCCAGATGAACTCAAGGGGGGTGAATTGAGTTTTATAAAATAATTAAAAATTTAAAATCAAACTCAAAGTAATAATATGACGATAAGAGATAAAGAAGACACAATCAATTTTAACGTGGAAAACTCAAATTAGGTAAAAAATCACGACATCCAAATTGTATAATCAATCCAATGGACAACTCCAGTATGATAATTTTGTGTACAAGAGTTCCTAGTATCCTAGTTTCATAGTCTACCCTTACACAATAATTATCTCAGCTGGTATCCTTGTTTCTTAGCAAAAAGCTCTAGTCTCAATTCACCAAGAATAGAAACAGACTTGTCAAACGCTTCTATATGACTCACAACAATTCTCTCAATGATGCAAACATAAACTCTCTAAAACTCTAATATTATTTGGAATAGAATGCATACATGAACACCAAAATATGTTTCTATTTATACTAATTTAAAAATATGATTTTAACCAATTTTTTAATGCAATCCTAAATATATTCTATCATATTATCCAATGTAATATTAAAGATGTAACAACCTAAAAATTATACTAGATATTATTAATATTATTATTATTATTATTAGGATTAAATTTTTAAGAAGCGTATATTATTATTAATTTTAAAACATATAACTTACAAAAGATTTGAAACTAATATATTATACGTAGCCACAGTCTTTGTTACAAAAGTCAATATTAAACAAGTACAAGTTTTTCCAAACAAAAGTCTACTTCATATCTTCATTTCTACACCATCATCGACCCAGGTCATCAAGGAAATTGACCTCTGTTGCCATCTAAAAAAATGAAACAAATCTAGTGAGAAATAAAATTTCTCAGTAGGCAAAATCTAAATCATCAAACACGTTAGTACGTTAGTAAATTCTCGATATAACCAAATAAATTCACACAAGAATTATGCAGCTATATGAAGGCATGAAATGAAGTTCTACCAGGGTGCACATGGCCTCTACATATCGTACTGTATGTAGCTACATCTCATACTGGATGTAGACGTTGCGATTGTCTTACGCAAACATGCATGATTTATGCCATATATGTGCACTTGGTCACTACATATCGTACTGTATGCAGTATCGAATTCTATTTCTCAAAATCTCATACTGGATTTGGAAACACAAATCAACATATCATCACATCAAATCCATCAATAACAAAATCCATGAGCAAATACTCACAACTTCATGGAAAAATTTATATCACATCATCATACGTATCCAAAAGTATGGTTTAAACTATCATACCTTATTCAAGTAAAAATCATACCAACTTAGGCATGATAATTGAATATCCACAGGCTTACAGAAAAATCATGTTAGTAGTCTAACTAATAAACCTCAATATATCTTTCAAATAATTTCTAATTCCTTTAATCCTTCACAAGAAAAGATTAAAACCTAGCATGCATCTTAATCTCCTTTCACCTCCCACCTTACTACTTCATCCTCAAATTTAATCACTCAAGCATTTGAACCATTTAACTACATACCATTCAACCTCTACTTCTAAATTATGAACAAACATCCCAAAGGTCATAAATTCACTTCCAAAAATTATCAAATGTGATTCCAAATATCACTAATATTTCAACCTATAAATCCTCACCTATCCTATGGTTTAAAATAACCTTCAAATAACATGAATTTCCAACCTAAATAATAACCATAAATCTGCTCAATTAAGCAAATAGGTTAAACCAAACAAATGCTTAACTAGAGATTGAAACCTAGCCTACCTCAAGTGAGTTTGAGTTTTGAAAATGGAATAGAGTAAGGTTGCCTTCTACACGTGATCTTCAAGGGAAAGTGAAGCCTCTTTATGCTTTGGAAAGGAAAGGATGAAAATGAAATGGAAGAGAAGGGAGAGGAAGTTCACGTGTGGCTTCTTGTAGAAAGAAGTGGTCTTGAAAATGACTTGCACTTAAGTCCCCCCCTCCCTTTATATAGTGGTTGGAAAATAATTGAATATTTACAAAAATCTCTAAGTCATGATGCTTCCATTACAAGTGTCCCTACACTTGTCATGACCTTTACAAGTGTCCCACCACTTGTCATGGTCTTGAAGCTTCTTCCTTTCTTTCTTCCAAGTGTCCCTCCACTTGGCAAATCATGAAGCTTCTCCATGCTTCTTGCTTCTTCACGTGAATA
>PYAF01003195.1:715302-726369 GCA_007407185.1 Glycine tomentella
TTTGATATTCTTGAGGCCTATGGCTGGCTAAACCTTATATTGTGGGAAGGCCATGAACTGCTGAGAATTCCTCTGTAATTTGACTGGTATTGAATAATATGTTTTGATTGTTTTATTCTTTTCTGTTCTTAATTTCTATTCTTAATTGAATTTGATCGCTTCGATTAAGTATTTAGAGTTAGGATTCGCAATGGGAACGCTGGGGTTCTAATGTCTGACTTGTTAAGAATAACATTCGTTCATCACCTAGGAATAGGGATGCGTGAGTGCAGATTTTATAATATGACCTTTAAATGCTTAAACTGATAGATTTCACTAAGGAATTAGGTTTTCAATTCAGGTTAAAGGGTTAATTCACTAAGGAATCAGGGATTAACTAATATAAGAAAGGCTTATTTTCTGAACAATCATAACAGGAACCCACATGATATAGTCTTTAATTGCTTAGTTTGACAGAATCGCTAAAGGTTTAGGGTTCTCGATCGAATTAAAGGGTTAAATCGCTAGTTATCTAGGATTTACAAATATAGGAGAGATTTATTATGTGTGCACATTAAGTTGACAAAACAGTCAAGTGAAAGAGGAGGACTCAGAAAGGGATTGTGCCTGACCACAATTACCTTTCCATTGGTAACTTCTCAAATTTATTTACTGCATTTATTTACTTTCTGTTTTTGCACTCAAACAACCAATCAATCAAACATTTCTTGCGTAATTTTCTGTTTTAAGTTCAATCACATTCGTTAATATTACTGTGGAATTACCCCAATCCCTGTGGAGAACGATATTCACTTACCTAACTTTATTACTTGAAAACGATCGGTGCACTTGCCGTATTTATCGTCCATCACTTTAATATCAATCATTTGTTCAATTTATTTTCTCCTCCTAGTTGGCTTATCAGAGACAAAAAAATCACTGTAAGATTAGGATAAACAAGGAAGGAAGAAACATAATTTCATTAATGATTAAAGAGTACACTTAACTAAAAGTAAACTGGAAATAAAATAAAACATTAATTAGAAAGCCACATCAAGAAACAAAATAAGAAACATAGCAAGACAATATGTAATCAAAGAGCACACTCAAGTAGCCTAATCTAGAGCTTGTCAAACTCATCAAGGACAATCCTAGCTTCAATATTTTCCAGCCTAAATCTCATTTCTTCCATGGATGAGTTGGTCTCAGCCCTATGCTCATCTAGTAGGGACAACAGAGCATCCATCTTCTGAATCATTAGAGATTCAAAAGGGTTGTACTGCTGTTAAGCAGGGGTTTTCTTCAGCTTCCTCTTCTTCTTTAGTTTCTCCTTCAACACCTTCAGCTTGAGGTAGCTGACTAGCCATCTGCCAACCTTGAGGAGTCTTCCCCAAACCAAGCTTGTTCAAATGCTTTGTTTTGATGAGGTTGATGGTGTCAGTTGTGTTGTCAACAATCTCATTTGAAACATCAATTTTATAATAGTCAATAAACCTAGAGATTAGCACAACATATGGAAAGTTATAGCTGATCAATCTATAGGCCTTCAACATTGTTTTAACAAACACAAGAACCTAGTTAATTTGGGTAGAATTTTTTATTCCATATACCAACTGTAAGTCATCATCAGTGGCTTGGGCATGGTTTGTAGACCTTGGAGTCAGAATATATATGATAATATAGTGAAGCAGCCTGTCTTCACCTGTCATATTACCAGTTCCAAGCCTTAGCTTTAGCCTAACTTGAAGGTCTTGAAACATCCCTCTATAGGTATCAATTTTATTGTAGCCACCAATTTCTTCCTCAAATCTCTTAACTCAAACAGGAGAAACCCCAACTACAACAGATCAAACCTCTTCATCAATCACCATGGGAACACCCTTCACTTAAGAGCGAATTACCCCATCCATGCTAGCTTTTGCACAGGTGTAAAACACCTTCACCAGCTCAGAGTAGAAAGTACCATTAAGCTTAAGAAATTTCCTCAAGCCTTGAATTTCAAGAAGGTTAGGGAATTGGAATCCTTCATGGATGAACCAGTCAAGGTTCAAATACTTTGGAGGCATGACCAGCTTTGTAGCATTGAACTGGATATAGTTCATCCTGTCTTTTTCTTCAGGGAACCAGAAATTCACCCTGTTCCTAGAAGAATTTGAGGATACCCCAGCTTTTCTTTTGCCAGTTTTGATTTTCTGAGAGGTAGACATAGTAGCTTGGGTTTAGAAAAGATAAATAGGCAGTGTTTGGTGTTGCAAGAGAGAAGAAGAAAGCTCAGAAATTTCAATAAGCTCAGAGAGGAGAGAATGAATTCAGGTGTGAATTTCTCTCTTGTGTAATGTTGTATTTATAGGGGTTTTTAGGGTTCAAATTTTGAATGAATATAACAACTTTTTTGAGTACCCAGAGGCTTAAATGCTCAGTAGCAATTTGAATTTTGAATTTAAGAGTAGATATGACAGTTTAGATTTCCAAGAAATCTTCAGAATTTGCAGTAACGCCATAAGTAATCGATTATGAAAGCTCTGTAATCGATTAATTCGTAACCAAACAGAAGCTATGCATTATGGTGTAATCGATTAAACCAGTGAGAACATAAACCAGAACAACATACAATAATCGATTACCATAGTATGTAATCGATTAAACCAGTGAGGTTTTGAGTCATCATAAGTTTTGTATCTTAAGTAATCGATTAATTCGATGATGTAATCGATTACTCCAAAGATTTCAAAAAATTTGGATTTAGTTAAAACATCCAGTAATCAATTATATCGTTGAGGTAATCGATTATATAAGCATCAAAATGTTTCTAAAAACATTCAAACATCAAATAATCGATTATCCCGACAAGTAATCACTTATCACAGTGAATTATGCAGAGTATTCAATGATTATGTAGTAGGAAACTTCAAACTCAATCATTTTGATATATGGTATTCATCTAGTGAATCATTAAATAGAAGGGAAATTAAAAAGGCATGCTAACATATGTTAGATTCATCAAGTATGCCTAACATGTTTCTAAGTGCATAAAACATATCTCTTGCCAAAGGTTTTGTAAAGATGTCAGCCAATTGATTTAAAATATCTATGAACTCAATTTTACAATTACCCTTTTGGATATGATCCTTGAGAAAATGATGTTTTATCTCAATATGTTTGGTCCTTGAATGCATTATTGAATTCTTGGATATGTTGATGACACTTGTATTGTCACAGAGTAAGGGTATTTCTTTTAATTCAACACCAAAATTTTGTAGTTGTTGCTTCAGCCAAAGGCTTTATGCACAGCAGCTTCCAGCAGAGATATACTCAACTTCAGCAGTTGATAAAGCAACACAAGATTGCTTCTTGCAGTGCCAAGAGATTAGTGAGCTGCCTAAAAGGTGGCAAGTTCCACTTGTACTCTTTCTATCCAATTTGCACCTTGCAAAATCATAATCAAAATATTCAATTAAGTTGAGAGATGCACCTTTAGGATACCAAAGTCCAAGTCTTGGTGTAGATTTGAGATACTTGAGGATCCTTTTGTCAGCAGTAAGGTGTGATTCTTTGGGATTTGTTTGATATCTAGCAAACAAACACACACTTGACATAATGTCAAGTCTACTTGCAGTCAAGTATAACAAAGATCCAATCATTCCTCTATATTTTGACTTATCAACACTTTTTTCCTTTATCATCTGAATCAAGATAGGTTAATGTAGCCATCGGAATTGCAGCATCCTTGCTCTTCCCCATTTCAAACTTCTTGATCATTTCCAGGCAATACTTGGTTTGACTAAGAAATGTCTCATTCTTCATTTGCTTGACTTGTAGTCCTAGAAAGAATGTGAGCCCTCCTATCATTGACATTTCAAATTCACTTTTCATTAAGAAAGAAAATTCTCTGCACATAGATTGATTAGTTGAACCAAATATAATGTCATCAACATAGATTTGAACCAACAAGATATCATTGCCTCTTTTCTTGATGAACAAGGTTTTGTTCATTTGCCCTCTTATGAAAGATTGGTCAAGCAGAAATTTGTTCAATCTCTCATACCAAGACCTTGGAGCTTGTTTCAAACCATACAAAGCTTTTTCTCAATTTGAAAACATGATTAGGATGTTTGTAATCAATAAATCCAGGAGGTTGATCAACATATCTCCTCATCAATGTAACTATTTAAAAATGCACTTTTAACATCCATTTGAAACAATTTAAAATCCATCAAACATGCATATGCTAGCAACAACCTAATGGCCTCTAACCTGGCTATAGGAGCATAGGTTTCATCAAAGTCTATGCCTTCCTCTTGGTTGTAACCTTTTGCAACCAATCTAACTTTATTCCTAACTATGATGTCACTTTTATTAAGTTTGTTTCTGAAAACTCATTTGATGCCAATAGGTTTGTGAGAAGAGGATCTAGGAACTAATTCCTAAACTTCATTTCTCTTAAATTGATTCAATTCATCATGCATGACCATCATCCAATGTTCATCAAGCAAAGCTTGGTCAATGCTTTTTGGTTCAATTTGTGAAACAAAAGCCATAGTACAACAAAGATTTCTTAAAGAGGATCTAGTAGAAACTCCCTTGGAAACTTCTCCAATTATATTGTCAAGGGAAATCCAATCCTTGGGCTTTTGTAATGGTGTTGACTGCTCCACTTCATCATATGGTTCTTCCTTTTCCTTTTTATGTAGATCATTGAATTGCAAATATTCTTCCATTGGTCCTACATCAACATCACACTCCTTTTCCTCCTTAGAGGAGTTAGACTCATCACATATAACATGGACAGATTCCTCTACACATAATGTTCTTTTATTAAAGATTCTATAAGCCTTACTTTGCAAAGAATAACCAAGAAAATTAGCTTCATCAGCTTTAGCATCAAATTTGCCAAGAAAATCTTTACCATTATTTAATACAAAATACTTGCAGCCAAATGCTCTTATGTGAGATATATTTGGCTTTCTACCTTTGTATGGTTCATAAGGTGTTTTCTTTAAAATAGGCCTTATGAGTAACCTATTCAAAGTGTAGTAAACTGTACTCACTGCATCAGCCCAAAAGTGTTTAGGCAAATTGATTTCATTAAGAATGGTTCTTGCTCCTTCTTCAAAGGATCTGTTTTTCCTCTCCATAACACCATTTTGTTAAGGTGTTCTTAGAGCTGAAAAATTGTGGTTGATTCCATATTCTTCACAAAACTTTTCAAAGTACTTATTTTGGAATTCACCATCATGATCACTTCTTATTGAAACAATGTTGCGTGCTTTTTCATTTTGAATGATCATGACTAATTTTCTAAATGCTTTGAATGCATCACTCTTGGATCTTATAAACAAAGTCCATGTATATCTAGAGTAATCATCAACAATAACAAGCTCATAGAAGTTACCCCAAACTCATGGTTTTATAAGGACCAAATAAATTCATATGAAGTAATTTAAAGGATCTAGGGGTGGAAACAACATTTTACTTTGAAAAGACATCTTAGATTCTATTCCCTTTTGACAAACATCACATATTTTGTCCTTCTTAAACAAAAAATTATATTATTTGATAAGACTTATGTAAATTTTACCTAATAATATGTATAATATGTAGTAAATAAAAAAGATATATTAAATGTCAATTATGTTAATTATTACTACACTACAAACAATGGTTAAAGAATAAAAGTAAATAAAAAATACATTTATTAGAAAATATATCATTTTAGCATTATCAAACCCTTCTTAAATTTTTAATCAACTTTTTTATTTGTTAAGTATTTACCTAGTATTATTCTTCCTATTACCTTAATATAAATATCTTCCTAAAATTGAGTTATTACCCTTAAGATAAATATCTTCTTAAAATTGAGTACTATGTGGAATCCCACAAAGGGGACCATAGGTCTACGATAGTCAAATTCAAATGAAAAGTGCCTCTCAAATTCACTCTACAAACCCAACGGTCAAGTGTTTTCAAAAGCTTCTCCCACCACCCTCTCTCGCTCTCTGTCTCTAATAATCTCAAACTTCGATTTCACCCCACATCAAAATCTTCAACAATTCTCATCAATCTATCTCAAAACCTGAACCTTTTTTTCTGTCTTCAATGGCTGCTACTCCAAAACCCATCAAATCTTGCACCCCCAAGAAACACCCCAACGCCCCAATTTCAGTTTCGAAGGTGAGGGTCATCGTCAGAGTCAGGCCCTTCCTCGCACACGAAACCTCAGCAAGAAACGGCGCGGTTTCGTGCATCTCCGTCCTGGACCAAGATTTCGAGTCTCCGCAGGAAGAGGTTGCCGTTTATCTCAAAGACCCACTAACCAGGTCTCATAAAGTTTCGACCTTTGGATTTTTCTGTGGGTGAATTTTGGTTTTGGCCATGTGGGGTTCTCACTGTTTCTGTTTTTGTGTTTTTGGTTTTGCGTGCCTTAGCCGGAACGAGTGCTACCAGTTGGACTCTTTCTTTGGGCAAGAAGATAACAATGTGGGCCAGATATTCTGCAGAGAAGTGAGCCCCTTGATTCCAGGAATGTTCAGCGGATGCAATGCCACGGTGTTTGCTTATGGGGCTACTGGCAGTGGGAAGACATACACCATGCAGGTGAGTGAGATCTTCGCTTTGTTGTTGTCAGGGTTTTAAAATGGGGTCACGGTTGTGGTGGGAGCTTTGCAATGTCAATGTGTCATACCCTGGTTGTAGCATATTTTCTTATACATTTTTTGGCCTAGATATGTGAATTAGTTTGGTATTTTTAGTAAATTCTAAATTGAGTCAAGAGGATTTGGGATTAGTATCATGAGGTTTAGCAACAAGTCAATAACAACATATATCCTGTATATTTTTCTGAACATTAGTCTAGATATATTAATTAGTTTTATTTTTAAAACAAAATCTAAATTTTGAGTTATGAATGAGGATTTGTCATGAGGTTTAACAATAACATAGGTCATGGTTATATTTTTCTGAACATTTAGTCTAGCAACTAACTAATTGCGGTTGAGTGTGTGGTGTAGAGATCTCAAAAACTACAACATAGCAGCTGCAATTGTCGTGGTCATGAAATGCAATTTAAAACCATGATTATGGGTTTTATGTGAGTATTCAAAATAGTGTATCCACTCTTAGATTCTTTAAATTTGTGGTACCTACTTGTAAATGTGAACTTCTACCCCGTTGGTTTTGCATCGCCAAAGACAATAGGCATGCCCATGGTATAAGCCAGTTCATATAGATTCTGGACCATGATTTTTAACATTTTTAATACACATCACATAGCTTCTGATTTTCACCTTTTTTTGATCCACATTTTGGGCTTTGATGCAGAACCAAACACACATTTAGAGTTAAGAGGGTGAGGGTTAGGGGCATTTTCTATGTTTAAATTTGTGGTATCTAGTTGTAAGTTTTAATTTTAATATGCTTGTATATAAATTTTCTTTTTATTATTTTGAAGTTTTTTACTTTGTTGTGTTTTCTACTTCAGATGAACTGATGCTTGGTGTTGCAGGGAACTGAGGAACAACCTGGCTTGATGCCACTGGCAATGTCCATGATCCTGTCTATTTGCCAGAGGACTGGCAGCACAGCACAGATCTCATACTATGAGGTCTACATGGACCGATGCTATGATCTCTTGGAAGTCAAAGCGAAGGAGATTTCAGTTTGGGATGACAAAGATGGGCAAATTCACCTCCGGGGACTATCTCAGGTTACTATAAACACAATGTCTGAATTTCAAGATGTTTTCTCTTGTGGAGTTCAGAGACGCAAAGTTGCACATACAGGCCTCAATGATGTCTCTAGTAGGAGTCATGGAGTGCTTGTGATATCTGCGTCCACTCTTTCTGCTGATGGCACTGGAACTGTTGCATGTGGAAAGTTGAATCTCATAGACTTGGCAGGTTACTTCCATACTCAATTAGTATTAGATATCTTGCAAGCACTTGTGGTTATATGCTTATGTGTTTTAAGATTGAAATAGGTAATGAAGATAACAGAAGGACATGTAATGAAGGGATTCGTCTCCAAGAGAGTGCCAAGATAAATCAGTCATTGTTTGCGCTGTCAAATGTGATATATGCATTGAACAATAATAAAACAAGGGTATCCTACCGAGAAAGTAAATTGACCCGTATATTGCAGGACTCTCTAGGCGGAACAAGTCGTGCACTGATGGTTGCTTGCCTGGTAAAGCTAGAGAATTTATAGTTCTTTTCTTCTCATTTTAGTCCACTAAATTTTTAGATACATAGCAACAAAGAGCTTGAGTAAGAGATTTATTAGTTGAAGATTCCTTGTTCAACCGCAGGAATGACTAAAGAATTGCTTATTAGTTTACTTTACTTTGTAACTATGGTATTTATTGAAGTCCTTTTCTATTTTGATTTCAGAATCCAGGAGAATACCAGGAATCTGTTCATACTGTTAGTTTAGCTGCTCGATCAAGGCATGTCTCTAATTATGTGCCTTCAGGTCACAAACAAGAGACCCCAAAAGTTAAAGTTGACATGGAAGCAAAATTGAGAGCTTGGCTAGAATCAAAAGGCAAAACAAAGAGTGCACAAAGACTTGGGCCATTAAATTCTCCACTTCCAAAAAAAACACCCAGTTCTATTGTTACTCCTGCTAAGAGATCCATTACCTTTAACAGTTCAGTGAAGAAGTGGGGGGAAACTGCCAACCTAGATGCTCAACATACTAACGAAAGGTGACTGTTCTTGCACACATAATTACAGAAAATTATTTTCTCATTGACTTTACGTTACTAACTGCTATCTGTTTTACTGAGTAAGCAGGACCTTTGCTGTAGCTTTTGGAAATTTACTTGATGTTGAAGGTTCTTTTCATTCATGCATGGAGGTAAGTGAGTATCAAAAGTGCAATACATTACAAACAGGTTCAATAACCCAAATTCAACGTCATTCATACTGAAAAAGACAAGAATTATCAAAAGTAACAAAAAAAAATCCAACAAGGAACTGTTTTCTTCATAAATTTTTGAATTTTCACAGTGAAGAAACCTTTGCATCTTTCTTGAATATAATAATACTAAATGCTCTGCAGAATGCACCATCTGGTGTCAAGGACAATGATAACAAAGAGACTGAGCATGATGATGCCAATAAGGCTGCAAGGAAATCATACAAAAGTCTACCTGGTAAGCCACTACTTTGTGAAATTCCTGAATTTAGTTGCATTATTTGACAATAAAATAGGGAAAATCTGTTTGGTTTATTTGGTATAGTCTCATTTGCTTTCTAAAGCTTTGAATCAACATGTCTTTATATGTAGTTGAGTCATTGAGCAAGGGAGTGAACTCAATTACTATTGATAGTAAAGATGCAGCACAAAGTCCATTAAGAAAAGCCCTCTCCCCCATCAACATCAATGATAATCAGAAACCCCTTGAATCACAAACACCTTTTCTGGCAACCTGCTCCACTAATAAAGGGACACAAAAGAATGACACTCCACTTGGCAAATTCAGCACACGAAGTTCTACACTGAAGGTAATGCAGGTTATCTGACTCCACTCCACTAACAAATGGACTTTCTGAACCAACATGCTTACATCAATTTTTTAATGTGCAGAACTGTCTAGTTCAAGAATACATTGATTTCTTAAATAATGCAAGCAGGTAAAGCAAACACTCTCCTTTGTATTTTACTACTTTCTAAAGTATATCTAGTCGTGAACCTTCTAATAAGGTGTCTTAACATTGAGTTCAATTCTTAAATGCAGAGAGGAGCTACTAGAGTTAAAGGTACACATGCTGAGTTGTCACAAAATGCTCCATATGAAGACCTATTTCATTATCTGAATCTTCCGTTTTTTTCGTTTATTGCATCCATCTTTTATATTTGTTCATTTTGTAATTTTTGGGATTCAATTCCTTCAGGGTATAGGAGAGAAAATGGCAGAATACATAATAGACCTTAGAGATGAAAGTCCCCTAAAATCGGTTAGTATAAAGAATATTTACTCTACAGATACTGAATTAAGTCAGCATAATGTTTTTAGTGATTGCTTTGGTTTTGGCATTTTGTAGTTAAATGATTTGGAGAAGATAGGCCTCTCTTCCAAGCAGGTATATTATAGAAGCAAGTTACATTAGCTGAAATTTTGCTTCTAAAAAGTGTAAACAAAATTATAACTTTTACCACTTTTTGCAGGCCCATAACTTGTTCACAAAAGCTGCAAAAACTCTATTCGAAGATAAAGCAGAAGATTCCAATACTCAGTTGAAGTCCATTCTCAGCCCTTTTAAATTTAGTCTATAAAGTGTGATTTTTATTCTTTTCAATTTATTATCATTGTACCATTGTCGCAGCTAGCAACCGATTCAGCTTGCTTTGTGTTCTTGTATTTTGTAATTAATCACAATATTTTACTCATCATTGAAAAAGTGTGATCCTTGTCAATTATTTCTACCTATTTTCCTTCCACAGAATTGAAATAAAAATGACAACATACAAAAAATTGAAAATGAAGTAACTTCTATGAGAAGCGCCAATCTCTAATGCTTTTGGTGCGCAGGTAGAAGTAGGTCATACATGATTCCTGTCCTTCTCATGGTTCAGTTGAAAACAAGATGGTGGCTAGGGTGTATAATTAGATGACAAAGTGTACATCAATCCTACGATTATTCCAAAAAAAATTCACAAGCGGGAAGGATAATTACTCGTAATATTAGAGTTGGGTATAAGACAGATCTATACCCGTGAATTTATGTGGATATGGGTGTGGGTATGAGTACAATAGTATCAAACCCGCCTTATCTGCACATATATGGAAGATACAAATAGTTATTATTTTAGATCCAAGATATAAATTGAAGTTGTTGGAATACTTTTTCCCAAAACGTTATGAAAAGTGCATCTTCAATTAAAATTAACAATATCAAGGAATAATGAAAAAAAAATATCAAAAAATTTTGCTCCTCATTGTTTGAAGAGTATCAAGCTAAGACTAAGGGAATAGTGAAAAATTCAACTTCACATGCAAATGGTATTGATTTAAACTTGGATAATCTAAATGTTACCAATTTTCTTAGTGATTATGACTCATTTGTGAATGATACAATTGAGACAAAC
>PYAF01003195.1:749276-760129 GCA_007407185.1 Glycine tomentella
AACACATTCTTTTTTATTAAAAGTAAATACTGAATAAAAAACGGTTCATCTCAATTAATGTATGCGAGTGTTAACATTGAATATAAAATACTAATATTACAATTATTTTAAAATTTAAATGTGTTTTGGAGTTTTGAAAATATGATACTTTTTAGAATGAGTTCCTCTTTTTTTATTTTAATCTTTACCTTTAATAAAAAAGAATGTGTTTTTAATTTTATGCTAAGATATTTTAGGTACTAAAATTAAATAATAAACAAATAGAATAGTTTTAGGAAAGATCATATTTTTAAAGATTAAGAATATAATTAAGTTTTCAATATATAAATAATTATAAAAATACATTAAATTAAAAGAAATTTGTTATATTTTCTATTTTCTATTTTTTATTTCAAACTTCAACTTAGTTTGAAAAAAATAACTTTTATCTTTTTAATTGATTTATTTATATTATATTTAAACACAAAAAATTAATTTTTCATTTTTTATAATTAAGATAAAACAGTTCTTTAAATTTTTTAGAATTTAAAATTTATTTTTTATTTTGAATTTAATTTTGATATAATTAAATATAATTTTTATATTATAAATCAATTAAAAATCACTCTCTCTAATTAAGTATTGCATAAATAATTATAACATTTAAAATAAGTATTACATAAATTAAAAATATTTACCGTACATAATAATAATGTATAATTGAATAACATCATAAGAAGTAGATTCTTTTATTTATTATGTAATAAAAATGAAAACTAAAAAAGGAAATAAATAAGTTAGCACGATGAACCATATTATCACACTCACTTAACATTCGGCTCATTTCGATTTTGTAAAGTTGTAGGTGTGAATCTTGTAAAATGTAAAAAAAGACTAGAACGTAAAAATAACAAGTTTAATAAAGTATAACTAAGGTTCTGTAAAAAAAAAAAAAAAAATAGAAGGTATAACTAAGTCCGTTCAAGGATAACTGATTTGACCTAAATTTTATACTCTTATACCCTTACTCAGCAACTTATCCCCATCCTACACGTTCCATTTCAACATTTCCTATGCTCCGTTTTTCATTTGCTTTTCATCATTGGCTGAAGTAGAAAGTGAAAAAGAAATCACAAAAAAAATAAATCAGCCAACCATAAATATGCCTATCGTCATCAGCATGTTGCTTCTTCTTTTTTTTTTTTTTTGACAGAGACATCTATGGCTGTAGAAATAAAAAAGAAGACAAAAGTTAGTAATGGTTATTGCAATGATTATTACTTAGGATTCTATGAAAAGCTATAGAAACCCAAATGGGTGGATGTAATGGAAGCGGCACACGTTGGGTAGATGTGACCGGATTCGAGGTAAAATAATTATGGTTGGGAAAATGGGCCAATTCACAAAAAAAATGGGTGGATTGGTCCAGTCCATAAAAAATGTGGGATGAATTGGGCTGGTTTATTTTTATAAAGTAGATTGGAAATGTCCAGTCCACCTGGCTTTAACGCGGATCAGAGGTCTAGGCCGCATAAAAAAAGTTAATTTTTTTAAAAAATACAAAAAAATTATTAAAAAATATAAATCTGATAATTAAAAAGAACACAAAGTTAAATAAAAGTAAATAATTTAAATGTTAAATAAATAATGTTATGTGATAATTCACAAAATTACACAATTTGCAAATGAAATTTATGGATGTAAATTGTCCAAATGCTAGCAATGAAAGACTATTTGAAAGTATCATTATCATAACTATTTTAATATTAAGACTTAGAGGTTAATTAAAATACACTGAGTGCAAAATAGCATAAATTAAAAGAACATACCTATTTCAAAATATGTTAAATATATCTATTTAATTTTAATATTTAATATTAAATAATATTGGCCCGGTGGACTGACCCGCCCTAGCTCACGTTTGGCCCGCAATTTTGTGGGCTAGATTGGTCCGCCCTGCTTTTGATCAGTGGACTGATATTTTCAACCCAGTCCGCATTTTTTTGCGGGTTAAGCGGGCTGGCCCGGCAGGCCAAACCCGTTTTACCAACCCTAAAAATAATATATTGGTTTCCATTTTTATAGGTTAAATAAATTAAAAAATGTTAGATTGAAGTATCAAAATTATTACTAATTAACTCATTCAATGTTAAACTTTTTCACTTTACATCAGTTTTTTTTTATAAAATACGAAATTTAATAATCTAACCATTGAATGCAAAGTATTTTTTTTATACATTAAATTTATAAAGTTTCATGAAAATTAGAAACTAATTGATATTTACTAACATGATATGACATAATTGGTAGATAATCTTATCTCTTAAGCATATAGTTATGGGTACAATCTTTTATCCTTGCATATGAAAAAATATATGTTGATTAACTTCCTAAAAAAATCTTAATATCTTTGAAATTAATCATTGACTTTCGATTGTCTAAAAAAGAAACTTATTGATACTTTATTATACTATTTTATTTTGATGAATATTATGTATTTTTCTTATAGCAAAAAGATATATATTAAATGTGGATACAATAGTATCTCAACCCAATTACATGATAGTTTGCCCTACATCACTACATTAGTCTTGGCAAGTTGTGCATCACTAGATAATATTATATTTTAAAATATAAATTGCATCCCACCTATTATAGATGGATCGATTTATTAAAGCTCTTAGTCTTTTCATACTTACACAATTGAAATTGAGGGACTCTATACCCTAACAATCATAAATAGACCATCCTCTAATCATAAAATAAATGAAAAATGTTAAGAACACATTCTCTTATTGCCTGAAATTTATTGAAAATGAAAAAATTTGATGGTTTCATATCATATTTAATGATTGTCTTTTTTATTTTATGATTTTTAATAAATTTTAACTAATTAGAGAATATGTTTGAAATAGTGTGCTAAGGAACGTGTTTTCAGCACTCCTCATATGAATACTGACTTTAAATGCCGATTGAGCCTTGACACCCTATCCTAGCCACATTGCACAACTCTTGTGCAACAACCCACCAGGGCACACCCGGTGTGCCATGATAAATGGTTAAATCAGCTATTAAAAATTGTCCATAAAATATTGGGATCCAATTGGATACAATCGAAGGTATATAATCTAATGGTTAACCTATGAACAAACATATTACACATACACGCTTTTAAATTGAATCTCGTAAATCCTAAGCATGATCTAGCTACATGAGCATGAACAAATGTCTATTACTAGATAATATAGCAACTTGTTAGCTACAAAGTCATGTTCCACCCTCGTGATTAAAACTCAAAAGAATATACATGTGAATAGTGAACCTTTCTTTGATATTTCCACCTATCTTAGGGTTGTTGGTGTTGGTCGTCTCTTATATATAACAATTACAGGGTTTGGTGTCTATTATGTTGTGCAATATCGTAGTCAATTCTTAGCTTCACCATTTATGTTTCATCATCAAGATCCGATCAAAGTTATTAGACATAAATGGTACTCTAGCTGAAAGGCTATTTTTTCATGTATAAAAGCTTGTAATTGATTTCTAATGAATGGGAGAATTCATTCTTTCTTTCCCTTCCAAATTTGCGTTCTCAATCGACATCAATCATACACGTTGTAGAAGATAATGACTTCTTAAACGACTACTCTTTATTGCATTCGTTTATTAGAATTTATAAGATTGGTAAAAAAAAAAAACCAATAGAATAAATTAGAGGTGGTGTTCAAAACAGAAAATATAATTTATATATAATAAGATTAGAAAATAATTTATATTAAAATTGCAAATAAAAGAATCACCTTTAAATAAAATTATTTAGTTTAATATATTGAGTTGGATTAAAGGCCATCAAGGTAAAAACCTGTTTAGTAAACGATTCCAAAAGTCGCTTGAGAAAAAATAATTCATTTAGAAAATTGCGTGGGCTTTGTTTTTTCTTCTCCTGGCAGTCAAAGGAATCCATTATAAAGATTAGCAAGTAGTATTTTGTATTGGGGGTTTTACTTTCTGCACTACTTTTTTCAACAGCACTATCCTTTATATTCAACGCGACAAAGAAGGAGTGATAAGGTGGTTTAGTAGTTTGAGAGAAAAACAAAAGGGCTGGTGTGAAAGGGACGTGATGAGTTCAAATCTCATCACTAACATAACGTATTAATTGCTAGCATTTGTTAATAATACACAAAAATGATCGATTCATGTACATGCTAACATAACATGTTAATTGGTAACATTTGATAATTATACCAGAAAGAAATTCAACTCGGTAAAGATGGAAATAGGGTTAAAGTTTATTTATAAATTATTTTTGAAAATTTAATCCTAGAATCTATCTCTATTTTTTCAGAAGTAATATGTAGAATTCTTTTAAAAAATTATAAAAGAGACTTTATAAATCAAATTTTTAGAATCAATATTTTGAAGGAAAAAAATAATAAACTAAACAATATCATGCTTATTTTATTTCATCAAAGAGTCTAATTCAATTAATTAAATAATGTGTATGATATGAATTGTAATTTTTTTGGTATTAAAGTTGGATTGTAAATAAAAAAGTTACTATTTTTTTAAGCATACTCATTTTATTTATTTTAATAATGGTAATTTCGAAATAATAATTACAAAATTAAAGGCTCAGACAGTAGGGGAAAAAGGTGGTGTAGCAAAAACCATTTTGCATTGGTATAGCGGTGGGCCCTTAGTTTAGGGTGGCCGTTCTATGTTGGCACAGAATCCATTTGGATTGTGGACCAAATAATTTTTTTGATTAGCTTCTTTTCTTACACGATGTTTCGTATTTATTTTGCTCCTACATCACTACCTCTATCTATTATCAAGAATTTCTTGTTTCTATCAACAAAACAAACAAATGATATTCCACATTTCTTTTCTAACAGCAATAAAGAAAGCGTTTGCTGTAGATAAAAGAAAACTGAATGCAACAACTATCTGAAAAAGATACTATTCTTACTTTATTCATTTGCTAAGTTTGTTCATATGCTGTTATGGGGTGAAAAAGAAGTCAAAAACAAAGTTAACTTCTACCAATATGGTGCTACATAATTGATAAGAGTTATTTCTTTAAATAAATTTTGATATCTCAAAGAATTAGTCATTAATTTTCGATACAAAATGCTCTAATTAAAACAACAGAATTAACTTACTTTTTTGGCATAGTAAAAGTTGTGATCATTCAATCTTAGAGGTTTTAGTTTCAGCACGCACTTTCTTTCCACTAAAGCCCGTTTAATACTGATATTTTGTATTCTGTTTTGTTTCTAAAGAACACAAATGTCCAACTAAAGTGTTGGTTGTTTAATGTTGGATCAAATCCTTCCTCTCTCACCTTGAGTGTATTTATAATGGACAAATAACTCTGAAGAAATGATCACAGTACTCAAACGATACACCACAATTGAACGTGAGGTGTGTGCACTGTGTGAATAGAATAGAGATAGTTAGAATTATGCGTACCTTTTCTGCTGTAACCACTCTTTATTTATAGAACACATATCTCTCAACTAATCGTGAATTGTATCCGAAAATAAAGGAAAAGATCTCAACTGTTGAAGTCACGATCTTTGAACTAGTCACAATCTACGATTATCTCTTCAGTTGAAGTGAAAGCCCACTACTCCTTATTGGGCCTTATAATTAAGTCCAACTATTATTTCCATAACAGTTGCCCCCCCCCAGCTCGGTTATCAAGCACTCTTGGTAGCCGGGATGTATTTGTATCCCTACATCTTTGGTCAATGACTTACTTTTACCGAGATGCTTTATGATAACCCATACCCGGGATACTTCTTCAATATGCTTCAAAAGCTGGATTCAATCGTTCAAACTTGGAAAAATAGCAAACACACCGGCCGGGATCAATTTCGATCCGGATTATCTAAATATCTAAACCACAAGATCCATCTCTTTCTTCCCTCATACTACGGGATTTTGGTGCCACGTCATTGCGTCTAATTTTTAATTGCAATTTGCGTATTAAACCTACCGTCCCTTCATAACATTCCGGCCTTCATAACATTCCGGACACCGAAATGCCATTTACGTAATCCTCAATCTGTGTAAAGTAAAGACCATCCCGGATAATAAGATGCACCCCATCTCGTCCTGGCCATTAGACGAAAACTTAAAATTCATACTTGTTTCTTTTATTATTCCTTTTGTAATATCTTTAACCAAATACAACGTGACTACGTCACTTCCATCTGTATGACATGGAAAGGCACTGCCAAGCCTCCCTCGAGTCATGTGTGTAACTGTAGCATGATGTGTCCTTATTGCCCCTATTATTGAACGGATTTGACCCTTCTACCCTCACTTGACGTTTCAAATTTGCCAGCTGTGTACTCAAGACGCTTCATGGACTTGGAGATTACATTTTCCCTTTAAATTCTTTTCCGCTACCCATTCTTTATTGTTGTTTGATCGCGAGGTCGCACTCGGTCAAATTAATACAGATTAAATGTAGTACTAGGAAGTGACTCCTAGGTCGTCTCTCAAGGACCAATTGTCTATGTTTAAGGGATTAAACGTGTAAGGGGTTTTTTGACAAAATGCAGGAAATCTAATTCAAAACAGAAATTAACAATTAATTGCAGTGATTAAAAACAAGTCAGACCTTAGAACAGATTGCGCCTCTAATTTCCTCGGTTCACGAAAGATAATCTGTCCTGCTTAATCCTTATCAGTCCAGATTAATCAACTAAGCGAAGATTAACCTAAAACGTCATTGCACGAATTAAGCAAACGTGAACCTCGTTAGGGCAAGCTCTCAGAATTAAGCAAACTGAGATTACTGAATCAATCAATATCAGAATCATTAAGCATGACTCTAATTCGAAAAAATACAGACAGAACCCCAACAAGAACGAACCAAGCAGAAACGAAATTCAAAAACAGAGAACCTCCATTAAAGGGTTTGCAATCTGTCCTAGGGTCCGACCCTAGGATTTAGCCTTCCATTAATTCGAAAATAACAACAACAACGTAAATTGAATTGAAACTGAACATAACGAAAACCTAAATACTGGAAACGAAAATAACAACAGAACGCACTGAAACGAGATGAAACAGAAAACGAAATTGAGAGCAGAAACAGAAAACGAAAGCAAAAGCAGAAAACGAAATAGCAATTAGAAGGAACAGAAGCGAAAATAAACACTAACAGAAACGAAATTGTATTCCCAAAATAAAAATCCAGACAGAAACGAAATTCACACACAGAGTACTCAGCAGAAAACGAAAAACCCTAAAGAGAAGAAGCAGAAAAACGAAAATACTCTAAAAACCCTAAAACGAAAATAGCTGAGCCTCTTTTGCATGGGCACAGTTTCCCAATTATATGGTGACTGCTCTCACACGAAAATGGGCCTTTTTTTTTCCTAACAATTTTAGCTCAAAAATCACTAAAATAAAATAAAACGAAAATAAGCTGCTGATGTGGAAAATGATGCTGACGTGGCACTTCAATCTTCAAGTCCAAAAATTAATTCCAAGCCCATTTAATTATTAATCTGTCCTGAAAAATCAAATTGGAATAATTAAACTTAAAATAATCCAAACTAATTAAAATCTGAATTATCGGTCCAATTAAGTCCTAAATGAGAATCAGTGCAAAATATAAACAATTAAGCACAAGTCAGGGATTAAAATGAGTACAGAAAGATGAGTAAATAGTGGTAAATAGTGACTCATCACTGTTATTCAACTCTTTTACGCTCTTCTCTGCATTTGTGCTTCCTTTCATACCTCTGTTCGCCATCTTCTCCAAATCTCTACCAGATTTTCCTTTTCTCAGGTATTTTTACTACTACAACTCTTTTCTTTTGTTTATGAATTCCTCATTCGTTCATTTTTTACATTCTTTTCTCTAGCATTATCATCCCCATTGTATTTCTCATCTTCCCCCTTCTCAATCTTGATTCATTCTTAAAACTTTCCATTTATCTTCATCGCCCATTCTTACAAATCCCTTATATACAGATCCTCTTCTAGTGCCTGCACCTTTAATCATCAAATTTTTCATTATAATGAAATTTACTCCAGAAGAAGAGTTGGAATTATGCCAAACAGTTCCTCCATTAACTAGGTATTGGCTCTTTGGAGTTCCCCTAACTGAAGAGGAAAAAGAGAAAATCGAACAGGAAAAATCCCAGTCCCGTTCATACACTATTGGGACTTCAAGAATTAAAACAAAATTGCAGCCCAAAATTTTAGCCCACCAAGCCCCTTTAGGAGGTAGACCATTGATTGTTGTTGATTCCGAATCTAGCACTCGTGTGCGCAAGCCCCCTTCTAGTGGGAATGTGAATAAGTCCGATGTTAAACCTCTCGCTGTAGATATCGGACCTTGGCCTGTGCCTTTTGAAGAGCGGCCCCCACAACCACCTTCAACACAAGATTCTTCTACGGAATCTTCTTTTGAAACCTAGTCCGATGCCTGCATAGATTGTGTCGTCGAGAGTTCCTACTATATAAGTTCCGGCTTCTTCTCTAAGGCGAAATCCATCCTTGGAGACTGCCGTCACAACTCGATTCTTGTGCCAAGAGTCAAACCTCCTCGGCCTGCACCCTTCAAGGTGTCAAGTGTTATGCCTACAATTGACGACATAATTGTCATTCCAGATGATCCTTATCCACCTCGGCCAACTGATGCCTTTCCAGGTATACCGTTGCTTTACTGACTGTAATTTTCTTTTATGTAAGTAATTATGGACTTGTTGTCTCCAGAGTTAGTTGTCGAATCCCACTCCGTCGGATCACACTCTAATATTCCCTCCTCACCTTTAGCTGCAAAATTTCCTTGGAATACTCGTGAAGTGTGTAAGCACCATGTCCGGTTTGGATTTGGAGAGCGTTGTTGCGCTCCCCGTTGGTAACTAGGAGGAATTTTGTATACAGGTCTCCAGCTCGGATGAGCCCGTTTGCTCTTCTCGGGAAGGGGACGAACACAGTTTCTTCTATTTTTATAATGACGTGATCACCCGCATGGGTGTTTGCTTTCCATTTTTGGATTTTCAAATACAAGTTCTCAACCATTTAAACTTGGCCCCGTCCCAACTTCATCCCAATAGCTGGGGGTTCCTTCAAGCTTTCAAGCTCTTCTGTCATGGCTTAGGAGTTCCATGTACTCTTTGTCTCTTTTTTTTATTATTTCACTGTGGATAGTGCTAGGACAGGTATGGAAACCTCTGATAAGAAGGGATGGACTTCTATCCGAGGCCATTCCAACCGGAAGCTCTTTTCAGTTTATTCAGAATCTTTCAAACATTTTAAAAACAAATTTTGCAAGGTTGTTGCTGAACCCGGCAAACAACCTTTCTTTTTGTCTTCCCCCAAGTCCTTGGATGTGGAACGGAGGTTCCCTCTTTATTGGTCCGGCATCCATCATGACCTAGCCCCGGGCTTTTACCGCTTTGAGGAATCAGATTTATAAGATTTTGAAGCTTCATCTGTGTCACGCATCGAGGCGTTTAGGATGACTCATGAATTGATAAATACTGCCTTTTTCCTGCGTGAATACCTTGCCGGATCCCCCACTGCTCTGAGTATGAACATAATTGATACTAGTTTTTGAAGTATATCTTGTTGTGCTTTAATGACCACGTTTTGTTTACTGCAGCTGACAGCATGGAACCACTTGCTCCTTCCTCGGTGCCCTCAGTTGAAGTCCCGGCCTCAAACTCTATTGCTGCCGTGGTGGTGGCTCCCCCAGTGGTCATACGTTCAACCCAACAGGGTGGACAAAGGAAAACTCCTGCCAAACCCACCACCAAGGGTTCAAATCCGTCGAAGCGGCCGCAACCCTTCTTCTATGTGAGACTCCTCGAAGGGGGAAAGTCGAAGAAGCGAAAAACCGTGGAGACAACCCGGCTGGGGATGGTTACGATCGAGCGCACCGAGCCTCACAACTTGACCACGTCCTCGGTACTTCCACTTCCTGCTCCGACCTCAAAATCAACTTCGGGAGTTCTTTGGGAAAAGGGTGTTACTGAGGATGTGGTCAGTGTAATGAAGGCTCCAAAACGTTTCTCGGATTCAAGCCCACTTTCTGATGCAGGCATCAAAGAACTCAGCATCATCCAAGAAAACATTTTTAAGGGTGGTGCTTTATTAACTAGCTTGGCCAATTTGAAAGACAGACACAACAGATTGTTGGTCGAGCTAGATGCCTCTCGGGAAGAAACCCGGAAAACACATCAAGAGCTCCTTGCTGCAAAGGATGTCTCGACCTCGCTTCGCCAAGAGTTTCGTGCTGCTCTCGACGCTGCCGAGGGTGCCCAATCGGCCTTAGAAACAGCCCGTAAAAAGAACGCACTTTTGTCCGAGCAGGTTAACGAATTGAAGGATGCCTTGGATGGGAATGATCGTAAGTTGCACGAGGCCGAGGCGGAAGCTTCCCGGCTAAGAGAAGGGATATCCCTCACGGCTGAAGAATCCTTTGCTAATGCCTTGGAGCAAATACGCTATCTGAACCCAGGCATTGAACTAAACACTACCGGGATGCATTTCAGGGTGTAACAACCGTAGGCCTCCGACGTGTTATCATTAATAATATCAAATTAGCGCATAAAACCAAATTATATACATTAGCGGAAGCATAGAATCGTTTTCTTGATACATTATGTATGGAATCACATAACAGAACCATAAAATCACGCCCCTGCTGATCCAGTTTATCAAAATCAACATAATAAGACAGATAACAGATCTTTAGGCAGAGTAACAATCAATATAAACATACACATGTACTCAGGGAAGGTATCATATACATATCATCAAAGTTCTGTACAATATATACATCTCAGGTTCACACCACACACGGTGCTACAAAAGAATATCAACCCTCAGAAGGGGTA
>PYAF01003195.1:765843-781178 GCA_007407185.1 Glycine tomentella
GCCGATGAAACTCTCTCAAATGGGCTGCTTCCTTGTTCTATCAAACAAGCTTGTAAACTCCTTCGCCCACCGTCTTATCTAGAAAGCCAATAGCAAGACGCTAGCAAGCCCACCTCTAATCCAGCAAGCATGTGAAGGTGGGAATAGATTCAAGCGATCGGGCGGCGGCGAATGCTCGGCTTGGTGCTGAGTTCTGACCAGTGCCTGCTCGGCTGCATGGCATTGACCTTGTTGGGGGCCTTACTATACTCCTTAATTAAGGGGAGAAGCCAAAGGAAGATAGATCATATGATCTTTCAGCGGTCCCCGACCGTCAGTATCATGTCCCCGCGTCTCAGCATCTAGAAGAATAGCTAGGCATCAGTTTGAGTTCGAGATCGAGACCCAGAAGTAGAGATAGAGGCAAAGGTTGCAGCAGAAGATTGGACTGGAACCCGAGAAGGACAAAAACAAGATCTCTTAGGTGGAAGTTACTGACGATCGGGCTTCAAGCAGCTAAAGCACCTGAACTCCTGAGCTTGCTTGGGTGAGTGGTGGGATGATAAATGGACTGGTCGACCCTCTCCAAATTTTCCTGTGAATAAAGCCCTTCTTTAAAGAGCCATTTCGGTAGGTTAACATTTTAAAATACTAACAATTTTCAGATAAATTAAAATTTAATAACAAATACTAGTTTAAAAGCGAGAGAATTAAGGGTTACTTGATGGATGCTAATCAAAATATTGCTTGATTGAATTACATTTTGAATGTATTTAAGATAAAAATTTTAAAAATGTGTATAGATGTCAGATCTTTATATCTTACTTTAGTTTATATATATATATATATATATATATATATATATATATTTATATTTATCTTAATTTACTATTACACCATTTTGATTCTTTTAAACTAAACTAAGGAGGAGGGGGAGGAGGAAGCATCAGCAACCAAGCGAAAACGCCCCAAACAGACCTTAATAGTGCAGTGTTGTGTTGCGTTGGTGACAAAAAAGACGATGAACAAGAGTGGTTGTTCAGAATCTTCAACCAAACCAAACAACAATTCACCGAAACCCAAACCTCCTTTCAAGCCAGCTAAGGATGACACCAAGCCCGTGCTTCAAGACCCTGTAAACACATTCTCTCTCTCTAGTTTCTTTTTTTGTGCTTACACTTTGATTCTTTCTTTGTTAAATAATTATTAACCTTTCTTCTTCTTCTTCTTCTTCTTCTTCTTCTGTGTCAGATACTGAGATCCGACCCAATTGAGACAGAGGAAGCTGTGCTGCGATTGCCACCATTCAAAATCCCTACTTCAACTTCAACACCTGAAATGGCATAAATGTATATCACTCTTTTCCTTTTTTTTTTTTTTTTTTTTTTTTTTTTTTTTTTTTTTTTTTTTTTTTTTTTTTTTTTTTTTTTTTTTTTTTTTTTTTTTTTTTTTTTTTTTTTTTTTTTTTTTTTTTTTTTTTTTTTTTTTTTTTTTTTTTTTTTTTTTTTTTTTTTTTTTACGTTTCCCGTCTTCAACAATGGGTTTATGGCTTTATGGGGTTTGGTTTTTGAGTGTTTTGCCTTTTAAAATAATACTATATTTTAGTAGTTTTATTTAAAATAAAGGAAAAATAGAAATAAAAATAATATTTTATTTTGCTCGCTTCCTTATCCGAGAATTTTGTTCTATTTTATTATAACATATTGAAACATTGGAATAGAGGATTTATTCTATTATGATCTGTTTTACTTTATTCCATTTCATTCATATCTTTCTGTCTTATCTCTTTCTATTTATCCAAACATAGGCAGGTCTGTTAGATAAATTTATATAATTACTTATAGAAAAAGAAAATAAGAAGATAAAATGAAAAAACTTGTGTACTTCAGCTGTGGGATAAGTCAATGAGACGAGTTTCTATAAAAGTTAAGCTTATAAGTTAGATTTTAACTTATGGGAGAAGTGCAATTCATTTTACCTTTTTATTTTCTTTTCCTATAAACACTTAGGGCCATAGTCTTAGTTTTCAACAATTGAGAGGTTCAGTGTTGATTAGCATGGTATGGAATAATACTTTGTTAGTCATATCCAATTCATCTCTTAATCAAAGATTATCACTGCTCTTATGGATGGCCTTTAAATGTTCTTATATTTGTTTTCCACTTGGAAAGTTAAATCTCAAAATTTATGTGTAGCTCGAGTGTTGAAAGAGTGGTTTCATTGCTAGACAGTAGTGATGAAGAATAATGAGTTAGGATTTATGGTCATTTTGGTGCTTCATTGGTTTTGTCTGTCAGATTGGGAATTTAGAGTGCACATTGTCAGTGTACCCACTGCACAATCAAGTGGTTTATTTGCTATTACTTGAGTTAATACCACAGTAATCAATATTAGTTCTCATAATAGTTTTTGGAAGCTGAATTTTCTTTTTCAGCTTGAATATGCTTCTGTATTGGTGTTTTACTTATTATTTGGGAGTGAGGAAAATGGGATGGCTGTTTCAAAGTGGAACATTTGGTAGTTGTTTCAACCAGTGCCTCTGCTATCCTATTTTAATTTTCTTTTAAACTGCATTTGATGGCATGGTTTTATCGATGCTTTGACGACTGTGTTGAAATGATTATAGGTTCATCTAATCATTTGATCTCTATAGGTGATACTCCTTTAAGAATCAATCCTTATATATGAAAAAAACTTTAGTCTCTATACACCACCCTTATTAGCATATATTGGTCCTTATTGTTACTATGTTTCAAGAAAATCTTGAGTTTTAGTTTGATACAGTCTTATAGGGACTAAAACTTCATTTTTTTTCATAAAGGGATTGATTCTTAAATAAGTGTCACTTATAGAGACAAAATAATTAATTAAACCATGATTATATTTGAACGATGCATGTGATGATATCACTAGCATGAAGCTTAACCTAAAATTTTAACTCAAGGCCTTTTTGTATGACTGCCACATTGTGTGGAATTTGGCTTCTCCAATTTGCATATAATGGCAATCACTTCAAATCTGTAAAATCCCTGCAGATTGATAGCTTGCAAAATCTAAGCAATTAATTTGTGGAAGTAAAGGGAATGACTAGTGTCAATTCTGCCCCCACACCTTTTTTCCTTTCTTTTCCTAAGATCTGTTTTGGTTGATCTGTGTATCACTTATATTGGGTTTTCCGTTCTTACAGCTTCGGAAATGAAAATTCCTGTTGCAAATGAAAAATGAAAGAATTTATGATGATGGCACTAAGAGCCACAAGAGAAAACTAGTGTTTAAAAGTCTACTAGAGAGAAAATAAAATGTGCAATTAAAAGATATTTGTTCATTCATTTGTTCTCCAGCAACAACAAAACATTAAGTAGTCTCACACTATGGGCCAATAATAAAACAGGTAAGTAATTGGGCCCAAGTTAGGAAATAGAAGGGAATATAATAGATCCTAATTAAGAATAGTCCTTGGACTAGAAAGGCTTGAAGATGAGACGTTTGGGCCTTGGGGTAGCTGTGTCTAGCCTGCTATCAATACCCTCATCTTTAGAAGGGACCTTTCCTCGAGGTCAGTAGACACCATAGTTATCAATCCCGGATAGCGGAGCGGAGTGGCCGCCCTCAAAACTGGGATAGCAGGATAGCGGTAGCGGGATGACCGCTATTCTAATGTTTTCATATATGTATTAAAATATTTATAATACAAACATATAAGAGAAATATAACTAAAAATTCCACTAATTGTCATTAACAATAAAAACTAGTCAAAGAAATACAATGTCAATTTATAAAATTTGCCAAATGTAACTAAAGTTCTAGAAATTAAAATTCAAAATAAACAAACACAATCTTCTTAAATCTTAATTTAAATCATCATCCGCTTCCTCTTCAACATTGATGTCATTGTTACATGTACTATCTTGGAATCAATACACATCCACAAAAAAAAAAAGGAGAAATGAAAAGGAAAAGGAAAAAAGAAAAAAAAAAAAAAAGGAAACAGAATGGCAAAATCACACACCCACAAAAAAAGAAAAGAGAAACGAAAAGGAAAAAAGAAAAATGAAACAGAATTAGAGAAGGTGAGAAATGTACAAAAAGAAAGGAGAAGAAAAAAAGACCAAAAAAAAAAAGAAAAAGAAAAATAGGTCACATCTCACCTCGATGGAGACGGAGCTGCCAAAGGAGAGAAGAAGAATGGCTGTCGGAGGTTGTTGGAGGTCGCGCCGGAGGGAGAAGAGGGAACCAAGGCGCGCGCGAGGGAGAACAGGGAGAATGTTCGTCTTCGATGTCGCGCGGGAGGGAGAAGAGAAAGAATGTTCGAGATCGCAGAGGGAGAAGATGAAAAACCCACGTGAGTTAATTTTTTGGCAGTTTCGACATTTCACAAGTCCCACGCAAATCGCGGCCGCGTCACCCGCAATCGCGGGCGCGACGACACTTCCGTGTCACGGCCGTGTCACCCGCAATCCCAAACCGCACCGCTACACTACCCATCGTAGCGGTGCCAGGCCGCACCGCTCCGTTGCTATAGCGGCCGCTCCGGCCGCTATTGATAACTATGGCAGACACATGGCACGTGTTGGTAGGCTGATCCAGAAGCACGCAGATTGTGCTTTCTGGGAACGACCCAGATGAGTTTGGTGCATCCAACTATGGCGAAGGAGCTTATGTGAAACCATTTGGTGGGGCAAGAGCGGGTTCCCAAAATGTGTGTTTGGGTGCTCACTTTAAACGGTGCAGTTTGTTCCAACGACTCTTTTTGACTGAAACTGAAGAGAAAGGGTGAGATGAAGTAAGTTGTGTACTTGGGAAAAATCTCATTTTAACTTTAGTTGAGTTAGGAGAAGAGAGAGGAAATGGAGAGTCTCTTGGATTTCCTGAGTTGAGGGAGATCACCGCTGATAAGGACACGATGGTGAACGGTGGTTGGCACTATAGGGTCTTAGCATGGAGACATGTACTACCGGATGAATGTGCGAATTCGGAGGAAGACACAACTCATAAGCCACATAACTAATCCTTCGAAGGATTTCGAAAGGCCCAAAGAAGCATTTGGAAAGCTTTTGAGAAGAACGAAAAATAACATTTTGTTAGCATACGGTTGAAGTTTGAGCCAAACGAAGGTACCAGGCTCAAAGGTAACATCTTTGCACTTCTAATCAGCTCTGTCTTTCATGCTTTGATGTGCCCTTTTTAAATTTGCCTTTAAACTACGTATAATGGAATATTTTTCTTGCAGTGTTGCAACTAGAGACTCAACCGTGGTTGTCCCTTGAATATAATCAAGCAGTGTGGGAGGGGGATGACCATACAAGGCCGTGAAAGGTGGCATGCCGATGGATGAATGGAAGGTTGTATTATACCACAACTTAGCAAGGTGGAGAAACTTGAACCAACAATGTGGGCGTTCGCTTGTAAAACACCACAAGTAAGCTTTTATCCCCCTATTCACTACTTCTAATTGCCCGTCAATTTGTGGATGATAAGTAGTGCTGTATTGTAGGGTGGTTCCTTGGAAGCAAAAAAGTTCTTTCCAGAAGGCAATCAGAAAGAGAGGGTTGTGGTCTGAGGTGATAGTTTTGGGAAGGTCATGCAGACGAGTGTTTTTCTCAAAGGGACACCAAGTTTTGAGCAGTGAATTTGGCAGGCAGAGCTACAAAATGAATTGACTAGGACAAACGATCATAAACCACCCAGATAGTAGTATGACCCAAAGAGGTAGGTAAATGAGTGATGAAATCCATTGTCAAATCTTTCCAAACTCTTTTTGGTATAAATAAGGGTTGTAATAACCCCATTTGTTTCTGTGGTAGGTATTTGTTCTGTTGGCAAATAAGACAGGTGAAGGAACTACTTAGTATCCTTGTACATGTTGGGCCAGAAAAAAGAAGCAGCCAAGCGGGCCATGGTGGGTTTAATGCTAGATTTGCCCGAAGTGGGAGTGCAACGATTTTCCTGGGTCAAAGAGTTGCACAAATCTTTGAAATCTAGGATGACGAGTCACTCCCGAACATATAAGAGACTGTCTTGTATCTTAGACACAACAACTACATAGGTGTCAGAAGTGTATTGAGTGAGGAGAGCTTGGCCCCTAGGATCAGTAGAATAAAACTGCTGCAAATGCCCTATCAACGATGGAATGGGAGAGGAGGTGAAAGACAACAAGGATGCCTCTTCTTGCTGACAGGAAAGAGCATCCATAACTGTGTTAGACTTGCCAGGTTTATACAGAATGTCAAAGTTATAACCTTGTAAGTCCATTTTGGTTGTTCGGGGGTCTGAATCGTTTGTGACAGCAAATTCCTTTGACTTTTCTGGTTTGTGAAAATTTGAAATTTCCTCCTTATGAAATATTAATGCCATTTTTTATGGCTTTTGTGACAACATACATTTCCCGAATGTAAGTAGAGGCGACACACATTTCTTGCAGAAAAGGCTAGCGAATGATTATCTTGGCAAATGATAGCTTCAACAGCCATTGGAGAAGCGTCTGTTTCTATTGTGATTTGTGAATAGTTTTGTTAAATCTGGTAAGGATAGCACTGGGGCTTCTGTTATTTTTGTAACTGTGTAAAAGCCTCAGATGCTCTTGTATTCCAAGAAAAAAGCATTGTGACACGACAGATCAGTGAAGAGAGGCATAATATTTAATAAACCACCTGCAAAACCCAGTGAGGCTAATAAATCCTTTGCGTGCTGTGAGAGATCGTGGCGTTGACTTGTTTAAAATTGCTTACACTTTCTTTGAATATGGGGCAACACCTAACTTGGAAATCACATATCCCAGATAATGCACATTATCCACAACAAAGACGCATTTAGGTAATTTAGCAAAGAATTGATTAGAAACAAGCAAGTTTAAGTGAGCTAAATGAGAATGAGTTGTTGTAGATCAGAATATCAATAAAAAAACTAGAACAAACTGCATAAGGTAAGGTTTTAGCTAGTTGTTCATAGCCGATTGAAAGGTAGAGGGAGCATTAGTAAACTCAAAAGGAATTACTAGGAACTCCTGGTGCCCGTCGCAAGTGTGGAAAGCAATCTTGTGGGTTTCCTCAGGGATGACCCTAATTTGATGGTAGGCAGAGTAGAGATCAATCTTAATGAAAATGGATGCTTCATGCAGTTTGTCCAATAATTCATCCACTATAGGAATGGGAAAGCGATCCTTTATTGTGACTGCATTAAGAGCTCTGTAATCTACATAGAACTGCCATATTGTTTTTGCACTAGTAGGATCGGGGATGAGTAAGGGTTGTGATTAGGAATAGTGATGCCATCTTTTAGCATTTCCTGTATGAGTGGTCATAATTTCTTTTTGGTAATGAGGGTAATGGTAAGGTTTAATGTTAACAGGGGTGGTGTTGGGTAAGAGTGGAATATAGTGGTCATGAGGTTTAGGTGAGGGAAGGCCTTTGGGTTGGTGAAATAATGTGGGGTAAGAGGATAAAAAGGGCAGTAAGATCAGGTGGTAAATTGGAGGGTAGTGGTTCAGGTGGAGGGTTTTGGGTGGGTTGGGATTGTAACAAGTGCAGAGATGCAATGGCATAAAAATTGTGTAATTTACAAATTTGGTGGAGGTTGGTTGTTTGGATGGATGAAGGGTGGTGCCACATAGGGTCACAAGGGATTGGTCAAGGGTAAAGTAAGTTGTGGAATGACAAAGTTTGCACTGGCCGTGCCTAAGGTAGAAAGCGATTCTAAGCCCAAAACTATGTCGGCACCTTCTATAGGAAACAAGTAACAAGGAATGTAGAATGTGTGACCTTGAGTCTGCAACTGCACTTGGGGGCATAGTCGAGCACAAGCTAGTTTGGTCGTATTACCAACCATAACAGAGAAGGGTTGTGGAGGGAGTGTGGGTAATTGCAAGTGAGAAGCAATCCTTGGCTGCAATATATTATGGGAACTCCTTGTGTCAATTTAAACCTGCACAGTAAGGCCACCTAGCAGACTTGAGAATTTCAGAGATTTGGGAGATGGTTGTCCCAGAATAGCTTGAGGAGATAAGTGAAAATGAATTGGTTCCTTCTCGAAAGTGGGGAAGGGACCTCTGTGTCTGTGAGGTCTACGACATCACAGTCTTTATCCACCAATAGTAGAAAATGACCTAATTGACATTTGTGGCCAATAACAATTTTTTCATCACAATATTAGTAAAGACCTTGTGGTAAGCGTTCATGCATATAAGCAGCAAAGATGCGCTTAAGGGGAATAGGGGAAGTAGGGTGGGTTTGTTGCCATGGTTTGTGGTTTTAATGGGGGAAGTTTTTGAGTTAGGGATATTGGTGGTTATAGGGCTAGGTTTAGGGGAAGTATATGCAGAAGAACTTAAAGTAGCACGATAGGACTTTGGTCTAGCATCTTGTAATTTATCCTTCACTAGTTTGGCCAAGCCTATGGCCTGGGAAATTTATTAGGGATGTAAAATGACCAATTCTCTATGAATTTATGGCAACAATCCAAAGATAAAACAATTCAGAAGCATCTCAGCATTAAGACTAGTGACACGATTGCACAATTTCTCAAAAGCAGTTCAATAATCTGAAATAGAATTGGTTTGTCGTAGCGTAAATAATTTTGCCTGACAAATCTCAATTCCAAGGCTCTAATTAATGAAGGCCAATCACTTAACTAAAATTTTTGGGACATCCATTTAAACTAGCCAAGAGCTTCCCTTTTCATATAAAAAGCTGCTAAGGATAAATAGTGTTCAAGAGGTATATGATAATACAGAAAATACTAATTTGCTCGAAACAACCAATCTAATTAATCTGAACAATCAAAAGGGGATAGTTGGATTTTGGGTTAGTGGGGAATTTAGGGGTTGTTTGGGAAAAATTGTGGGGGAAATGGGTGAGGTTGTGGAGTGGGTGTAAAGGGTAGTGGGGTGGGCATTGGGGTGGGTGTATAACTAGGGGGTGGAGGTGGGGGTTTTGGAGATATGGTGGAGTGGAGGGGGATGCCTAAGGGAGTGGAGGCGTAAATTCGGGTGGGACTAGGGTTAAGGGTGGGAAATGGGGTAACCCTCGTGAAAGTGAAGAAGATACGTGGGGAGGTGTAGACTTAGAGACTAGCTGATCTTTTAGTCCCATGAGAAGTTCCTATAGAGCTTCTTGGCGAGAATCCATGGAATGTTGTAGCAAGGAAAAAACGAGTATCCTGGTTTTCTAGCTGAGTTTGGTGGAGTTGGCTCATCTGGAATGTAAGAATATCCAACATATCCTCCATCTCCTTAGAGGAAGCTTTGGTAGGAGCCATGAGTAAGTAGATCAAAGCACCAATGATGGTGGCACTTAAGAGCCACAAGAGAAGACTAGGGTTTAAAAGTTTACTAGATAGAAGATAAAATGTGCAATTGAAAGAAAAGTCGTTCCTTCATACTATCTCCAGCAACAAGAAAACATTAAGTAGTCTCACACAATGGGCCAATAACAAAAATGATAACTACTTGGGCCCAAATTAGGAAATAAAAGGGAAAATAATAAATCCTAATTAATAATAGTCCTTGGACCACATAACTACTTGTGTTTGTCTATTATTCTTATAATTTAATTTCATCTACTTTTAGGATTCGTCTTACTGAATGCGTTATGTGATTCATGTAGACTACGTACGTTACCTAAGGAGATATGATTATTGTTGTGATCATTCATCTAACTTTGAGCTTATGCTTTTCCCAAGATTTAAAAGAAAATTTGTAATGATCTTATAAAGCATATAAAAGAAAAACGAAGCTAAAATGAGTTTTTAAGAAAAGTTGTTTAGGTAGATTAAATATGTTGTATCCATTGAGATTTAAGAGTTGCATGTACAAACAGATGAATGTCCGAAGTTTAGTTAAAAAATGAACAACTACATTGACATCTGAATCGATCAGTGTACTGACTGATTGTTTGGTTTTGCAGAGTGAAGGAGAAATTTTTTCACGATCATTATGTATTTATGCTTCATCTCAAAATTTACTCCAATTATTTTAGTTTCTTTGTCGCAAAGGAAATAAATTCTTCTAATGTCAGCGAATTTTCTAAGGTTTCGTTCTAAAGTCTCTAATATGTTGTAGTCAGTGTGAAGCAGAATCAGTATTTGGCCTCATAAATGAAGAGGCTAATGTCAACCACTTTTATGTTGAGGACGGTTCCTCCATTTTTATTTGTAACTTGATTAAAAATATTAAAATTGGAAGGCTGACATGAGCTTCATAAACCAATTCCGTTGATTAAAGTTTAAAACATCTTTAATGAAAGGAAGAAAATACCATTAATTAAAACATAAAAAAGAATTAAGGTTAGTCATAAAAAAGCCTTTAATTGTTATGATATAAAGGAGAAGCATGAATTGTCCCTCACTTTGCTTTCCTGAAATATCTCGAGCCAATTAGTAAGTTTTTTCTATTTTTAAATTTGAGTAAATTTTGTTATTTTATGGTTGTTTTTAAATGCAATATTTTTTAATCTTGAATTCTTAATATTTGGAGGGTGGTGATGAATTGCGATTGGAAAAAATTTTAAATTTAGAATATATTTATTTAGAAACATAGTATTATTTGAAGACAATTTGAAGATTTTTTTTATAATGTGTGAAATTTAATGTTTTAGTCAGTAAATTTTAAGATAATTTAATAGACTCAATTTCTAAAAAATTAAGTTGTAAAGCTTTTGGTACTAAAGAGAAAATCAACGGAGGAGCACATCTGTTAAGTTTAAGATATAAAAGAACTTGAATGACACGAAAAAATGGCAAGATTGATATTGCATTGTCTAAATTAGATGGATAAAAAATAAAAGGTTAAATATTAATTTTGATCCATTATTTTTTAGTATAATTTTATTTTGGTATATTAAGTTTTAAAAATTTTCTTTTAATCCTTTATATTTTTGAAATGTATTTTTGTTCCGTATACAATTATAAAATTAAAAAAATGACCAAAAAATATATTTTGAAAACATAAAAAATTAAATGAAAATTTTAAAATTTAATATATCAAAATAAAATTATACTAAAACATAATGCATCAAAGTAACATTTTTAGCGAAAATAAAAGTATAATTTCTACGTAAACATATAAATAAATCTAAATATCTTAAAAATACAGTCATAATAACATGAATTGTTGATATCAAGTCCACAAATGTTAAACTCGACTATTTTAAATAAGCTTGCTTAAGTTCAAGCAGACAAATTAGTTTAGTTGAGCAAATTAATCAAGCATTTACAAATTTAAATTCAAATAATTTAAGAATAACTCAAATCATTCACTTTATTAAAAAAAACTCAAATCATTCACCACAAATGAAAGCGTGGGATTACAATGTTTGTGCGGCTAACATGTGTATATTATGATTTTGGAAACAATAATTAGCATGGCGATGCCACATGTTGTGTCAATGCCTCAACAATCTAAATCCCTTAAACAACCTAAATCCCTAATTGTGAAATAAATTGCCATAATAATTTCCTCCACTAACTTTGCGCTTCATTACATTTGCCTAATGAGCTAGATGGAGAATTGTGACCACGAGAATGATAAAAGTAGCCTGAAAAGAAAAAAATATTGGTATTTGGTAATGGTAATTAAAATTATTTGTAAATTAAAGAGACTAATTGCATCACATAAGAACTTACGAAAAAAAACTTATTATGATTTATAGAATAGTAAATGCAATTTCATGAGCGTCATCATTGTAACATTTCCCAAAAATAAAATATTAGTATTAATAATATGGAAGTGATAAATAATTATATTTGCATGCTTGCTTATAGAATACTTGGAATTATATGTAAGAGTGTAGCACTAAGAATGAGTCATGAGTCAAGAATAGACTACTATGAAAAATAATGAATGGTTAAAACACGTGTGTTTGTATAGTTTGAAGAAAAATTGAGTTTTAAATGAAAATTTTATATGAAAAATACGTTTTGGGTCATGAATAGGCTAGGAGGAGAGGTAAGGTCCAAAAAGGGACCAGAAAAGGCTAAAGCCCACAACCCTCATAAACACACATTCCTACTCTCAAACACATATTCCTTCCCCTTTGGCTAAAAGTAAAAGGAGAAAGGGGAAAAGATAGGAGAAGAAGAAAAAGAGAAGGAAGAAAGAGACTCGTTGCATCCATGAATGAGTTTTGGTTTTGAACCTTAACCATCCAAGCTTTGAGAGCCTTATAAGAAATTATGCATGAAACCCACTAATTTTTGGAAGTTCTAAATGTTTAGTACTTGTTTAGGATCATTGAAATGAGGTTAGCATAGGTGGGTACACCATTGATGGCCTCCTAATTTGAAAAAAACCTTTTTCAAATTCATGCATAGGCGTGCCATTCCCATGGTGTCTACCACGAGTAGGCCATGGTAGATTATGACTTTAAATTTGAGATTTTCTGGAGCGCGCCATGCCCATGGTGTTTACCATAGGCTGATTGTGGTACATCTTGACTGTGTAGTTTTGTCAGTTTCTCACTTTTCTTTGCATTTTCAGGTTTTTTAACTTCTTATTACTTCCATGTTTAGCAAGTGAGGAATTGAATATGTGTCTTGATGAATTATGAAGTGTCCTTCATTGAGGTTCATGCATGTAGGGTTCCTTGCTAGGATTGAGATCCCTAGAACTAAGAATGTTAATTTTTTTTCTTACGTTCCGCATGAGTAATCTAACATGTTGTAGACATTATATGTGTAGTAAATGTTAATGATGAATGTAGGAGGTTCCATGAATATGTCAACAATGAATGAAACATATGTGTGTATAACTGTGAAAAGGAAAGTTAAAGACTAAGGCCCCTCAAACCGAAGGGGAAAACAAGTAATAGGTCGAACACTTTCCTTTAAATCACTTCCTATCATTTAACGCAAAGCAAGGCCCCTCGGACCGAATGAGAATATAAATATGAGGTCATGGCATAAGATCAAGGGAGATGCTTCTTGAAAGTTTGAGCTCAATACTTGCCATAGGACGAAAAAGACAAAGAAAGAAATTAAGTAATTCATGCAAAGGTTGATGTTTAAGGTTATGTGTATGCTTTAGCAAATGTTGAACTGAATCTATATCTCTATGATGCATCCATGAGTCATATAGGTATATTGTTGCATGTTTAGCACTCATTAAGACCTTGTCTCATTAGTTTAATTTCCATGTTCTAGATTTTGAATAGGTTATGGAGAATGAAGACTCTTGGCCATGAAGATGCTATATTTTGTGTATTAGTGACTTTTAGCTTATTACTTTTGAGATACTTCATATGTAGATATTCCTTTTGTATAGGGTTTCGTATGTTGGGAAATTCCCTTTACATATGTATATGATAATTTACTTGAGAATGATGTATGACTTGTAACTTTGAAATTCTTGATTAATGAAATCATATATGTTTTTATTATTCGCATTTGATGACTAAATGTAAAGCTAAGGGTAATACCCCTTTAGGGTGTTACATTATGGTCTGAGAGCAATTTAATACTTTGGATTGTGGATAATAAGTTGACATAATTTGTTTGTCTTGCCGGTCTTGCCATGAATTCTATCTCATTTAGTTACTATATATTAAGTCTGATCAACTCAATATGTGGTGCAAAGTAGGTAGAGACTATGGCAGGGAGGGGAAGACCACCTGTGCATAATCGCACTATTGAATTGGCAGCTACGGAGGCAATGTTTGCTTCCATGAGAGAGCAAGCGACATCCACCACCAACCTCATTAAAACAAGTGTTGAGGGGATCACTTGGATGTTCCTCAAACACTCATGACCAAGGGGATGGAGCTCAAAACCTTGGATTTTCTAAATTCAGAAAGAACAACCCTCCTACCTTCAAGGTGACTATGACCCCTCAACTACAAAGTTTGGCTCCAAGAGATGAAGAACATCTTTAAGGTGGTGCCGAATACCGAGGAACATAAAATGGTGTATGCCACATTCATGTTGAAGAACGAGGCAAAGAATTGGTGGAAAGGTGCGAGGGAGAGGATGATGGCCTTAGAGACTCATATCATTTGGGAGAACTTCAAGATCACATTCTTGGAGAAATAGTGTCCCCACAGTGTTAGAATCCATAGGGAGATTGAGTTCCTACAACTCAAGCAAAGGAGCATGATGGTTGGTCAATATGTTGCAAAATTTGAAGAGTTGGCCAAATACTCTCGTTATCTCCGCAATCATCCTAATGAGGAGTGGAAGTCCATCCAATTCAAACAAGGCCTGAGATTCGATATTCCTAACCAAGTTAGGACTTTGGAAATTAGGAGTTATTCACTCCTAGTTAACAAATGTCTCATTGTGGAGGATAACTTGAACAAGTTGAAGGCAGACCAACGTCTTGTCCTCAAAAGGAAGAGTGAAGCATCCTGCCACTATCAAGTACAAGAAGGAAGGATTCAAGGGCAAGAAAGTGACGACTTTTGGGACTCCCAAGGTGGAGGCATGCCCCAAATGTGGGAAAACTTATCGAGATATGTGCATGTTTGGAAAAGATATCTTTAGGTATAACCAACCAACCGGGACACTATCCCAAAGATTGTCCCCTTAGGAAGAAGTAGAGAGTTTTTCCTATCCAGGCTAAGTTACAGATAGACCCACACACTTACCCATGATTTTTTTTAACTAATATAATGCCATTTTTTTATGTTATTTAATTATTATTTTCATAATAATTTAGTCCTTTTTTTATAAAGTTAATTTAATTACTTATTATATGAAATATTTGCATTAGCTTTCATTGATTAAAAACGTATGAAAAATTTAAAAAGTTTATCTAGTATTTGCACTTGTATTAAAACACAACTATTGAATATTTGTTTTAAGAATAAATTAATTGAACTAATGAATAAATTATGAAAAATCATAACACACTCCATCTTCAAACTTTACTCGAATGTAACTTTTTTTTTTTGTGTGTGTGAAATAGTGCCAAATTAAACTATCCAATAAATATTAACTCTTCCTGAAAAGGAGTCAATGTAAAATTTAAATTAGGTTTTAGTTATATGCTATTATAGAAATTTTGAAGCTCTTACTTACTATATGTTTTGAAAGATTTGCTTGTAAACACACTATTAATAATGTTTCAAAATTCCAAGAAGTCATAAAATATAGTTTAAAAGTTATACATATCAGAGTCAAAACTTTTGGATCGATTAAATTAATTCTTATAAATTTAAAATAAACATTTCATATATAATTGATTTTATATTTTTATTATTTAAAAAATTACCAGAATATTTTCGTTCTAAGTTTAAATCATTATTTATGTATTTTTCAAAATCACCATCTCAGTTCAAATAATTTATATGAAATTAAATTTTCACAATTTTAAGGGTAATTAAGTTTAATTTTTGTAATATCTAATATTTTAATTATTTTATATTGCATAA
>PYAF01003195.1:781278-807282 GCA_007407185.1 Glycine tomentella
ATTGTTCTTTCAAAAGAAAGGATTATCGTGTGGGTGGGAAAAAATATAGTTTACACTAAGTGTTACTTATCAATTTAAATTATAAATGAAGCATTTTCTTACCCCTCTTTATATATAGTTACAATTCAATAGTTTCATCAATAAAAATTCTATTAAATAAATATTATTTATGATTTACTAATTGATTTGGTTTAACTTTTCTAATTCAATAATTATTCAATAATTATGATTGGAGAAAAAATAAAAAAATAATTTTACCCCTAATTATAATTTTCAGCTTTTTCTTAAAACTAAATCAAACGTATTATTCTTACCATGTGTAATATTCTCTTGACCTAACAAAAATCATGCATATCGCGAGTGAAATTAGTTTTAAACTTAGTGAATTAAAGGATACTTATGATATTTGACCTGGGAAGAAAAGTGTAATTTTATATCCAAACCCAAATTCTTAAAACTAAAGATAGATAAATTACAATTAGTAACATGTATGTATTCTTAATTCTTTAACACAATCCCCGCCATAGGTCAAATTAGTTTACTAATTAATATTGTAATTATTATTTTATAATTATATTGACTTAGAAAAAAGTCAAAATTGATAAAAAAAAATGAAAAATGAATTTTTAACACAAGCAACATAAAATTATAAACAAAATATTTTTAATCTTAAATTCTTATATTTGGAGGGTGGTGACGAATTGCGATATGGAATAATTTAAAATTTTAGAAGATTAGTATAATTTGAAGATTTTTTTTATAATGTGAAATTTAATGTTTTAATCAGTAGTACCTTGTAAGTTTTAAGATAATTCAATAGCTTCAATTTGTTAAAAAAAACTAAGTTGAGAAGCTTTTGGTACAAAAGAGAAAATCAACGGAGGAGCATGTTTGTTAATTAAGTTTAAATGACTCAAAAAATATGGCAAAATTGATATTGCTTTTTCTAAACTAGAAGGACAAAAAAAATAAAAAAATTCTACGTAAATATATAAATAAAACTAAAACTCTGAATATTGTTGATATCAAGTCCATAAATTTTAAACTTGAATATTTTAATTAAGCCTGCTTAAATTCAAACATAGATTTAACCTATGCAATGTACACGTTGGTGTGACTAAAAAGTGTATATTATGATTTTGGAAACAATGATTAGCACGCAATTTCTTAGTTTTGCTAAAGAGTGTCTTGCTATATATCATACTCCTATAGTGCTAAGTGGTAATTAAATAGTACATCATTTAATCAAAAGGTTTATTAACATTTCAACCTTTCTGGAAAAATGATGATCCAACTTAATGTTTCATATTTGGGTGTGGATCACATAATCCAAAACAAACTGTTGAACATAATATGATTATCACATACAAAATTAACATGGAATTTACAAAATCAATTATAAGGTACACCACGATAAATATTATATTTATAAAGAATCATTGCAACGTAACACCTGAATTAAGATGGAAATAACATCAGCAAAATCAGAGACACGAATAGAAAGAACAAGTAGAAGAAAAAAACATGGCTAAAGGGAGATCATTAGGCATGTGCAATCTTTGCATTGCAACTAGTGACTATCATTGTGGGATCACCGGTTTTACCGCATACATCACACGACAATGACACAAAAGAAGAAAGTTAAGTTCACAGTGTAACAAAAAAGACCAAGTAAACTTGATAAATAATTAAATAAAAAACAAGTGCAGGTCAGAAATGACTGTCAAAAGCAAAAGTGCGATAAATTTTATGTTTTTTTTTTTTTTACAGCTGGCTGCTCCATTGTGGTGGTACGTGAAACAAACAATTTCATGTAGTATTACTTACGTGAATAAGAAGAATGGTAAGTATATTGAGTGAATGGAACAGATTTTTTCGTTTGATGTTTATAGACATTTTTCATATCAAATTAGTTTCATATAGACATCTTTTCGTGTGACATAAGAAAACATTTTTCTCGTGATCACAAATGGTTTCCATGGAAAAAGTGTGTTTTGCAAACTGTTTAAATATACAAAAAATTGTAATTCTATATTTATTTTATTTATACTTTATTTTCTATCTCTTTTTTTTTACCTTTTTATTTATCATTTTTTTAATATTTTTTCCTCTTTTCAATCTTTTCTTTAGTACAATGTAAAATGTTCGTGCACATGTGTATATTAAGATTTTAGAAACAATGATTAGCATGCCATGGCATAGTATTCATGAAGAGCATCTTGCTATCGTACTCCTATAGTGATTATTAGCATTCAAACCTTTCTGAAAAATGATCCAACTTAGTGTTTCATATTTTGGGTATGGATCACACGATCCAAAACAAACTCCATACTATGATTACCACATCTAAAATTAACATGGAATTTAAAAAATAAATTCTATTTCAACTCTTTGACATCAATGAGAAAATCTTCTGTTTCCAAAGATTCTTTGGTAAAACATCCTAAAGAAATTGCAAAGTCATTGACTAAATGTCATCATGTCATGCTTCTTGTTAGAATACGTAAATTTATTTGGCTCTCTTCTGATGGTTTTAGTATCTACCGCATAGACTACCAATATAGAAAATAAAGAATTGTTTAGGTCATGGTACTTGTTTCACTGTTGCTCACCTTCTGTTCCCACCTGGTGGAGTTAACCAAACTAGCCAAAAGCAACATATGCATCTCGTTAGCATGGTCCTAACCTTGTCGCCAGAGCCCTGCGGCATCGACTACTCCTGCTGCAGTCAAAATTTAACTGCATTATCTACTATGAAGGATAAGGAAAATACAAGCAAATTCAATATGCAACACAATAAAGTAAATAACGAATTTAATACCAACTAGTCTAATTGAAAATTTTATTATGGGGATGAACAATAACTAAGGTGTCTGGTTTTTGGTCAGAACCACACTGCAAGTCAAATAAGTAAATTGTAGTCAGAAAGGACTTAAAGGACAGGGTTGTTTTGTCTCTAAGTGGTATTATTAGCTTGTAATTGTTATTTGTCTCTAGCAAATGAAATTCCATTGGAATAAGTTAACATGTTCTTAGAAACATCACAAAAAATATTAGGGTTTGTAAGTGTTAATCTAGATGTTAGAGTTTTAAGCGCACAATCTTAAACTAAAATTAGTGGAAGCAGAAATTAAAAGCAAAATAAATACACACGAGTATTTTTACTTGGTTCAGTAACTAGGAGAAACTCCTTGTTACCTACATCCAAGGGCAAAGAACCTGCAGTCCCTCTACTATCATTAAAGAACCAAGAATCTCTACAACAGTGTTCAACAAAGCTACGCAATCAATCTCTCAACAATAACCAATAAGACTCAGCATTATAGATAACACACAATGAAGAGTACAAGAACCAGAATCAGCTCTCTTACACAAGTGTTTGAACCAGACAACACTAAACCTCCATTAAGTTCCTCTTCTGAGTCCCTTGGAAGAAACCATATCAGAAACTTCAAGCGAACCAAGCACAAGAGGGTGCCTTACTTGCAATACAGACCAAAACAGGTACAAGAACAAACGGACATAGACCTATACACTCTTCAGAGACCTATACACTCTTCATCTACTTTGTTCTACCCACAAGGCTCAAGGTACCAGCCAAGAAAAGGAAACCCTAGCAGAGAAGAAGATGAATAGAGAGAGCAACGAAGCTTCGAGAACGAGAGAGAGAAACATAAATGAATAGACTAAAAAAATGAAAAGGCACAACACGCACACTGCCTTTAGTGCAAGGAGGAAGCTTATATATTAGTGAATAAGGAGCAAAAATGCACCGTTTCATTAAAGGTCCAACACAGAGGCTTTTGGGCGTCACTAACCTAACAAACTCCACCTTGAAGCACAAGAAGACATAGTGAAAGCAGAAGAAAAACAGGGACAACAAGTTCAATGCCAGAATAGGGGACACTAAGACATAGAAAGAACACAAATCAAACATATAGAGATAAGAGACAAACAAAACCTACAAAAAAAAAAGAAATTGCATTAGTATTTCTAAACCAACCTTAAAGAGACAAAAAAATTAGAACAAATAACAGAGGTAATAAGAAGAAACCACTACTGTTGAACTTTTAACAATTTCAAGGCATCCTTGAATTTGTTAATGGGTACAACTTTAGTCAAAATATCTGCTGGATTGCACACAGTGGATATTTTCTCCACCTTGACCTTATCACCTGCAATAATGTCTCTTATAAAATGTAGTCAGACATCAATATGTTTATTTCTTTCATGATAAGCACCATTCTTGGTTAAATGAATGACACTTTGAGAATAACATATGATTTGTGGAATTCCATCCCCTAATCCAAGTTCAAAGAGCATTCCTTTTAACCACAATGTCTCTTTTACAGTTTCAATCAAAGCCAAATACTCAGTTTCAGTAGTAGACAAAGCTATTACATGCTGAAGATTGGACTTCCAGCTGACAACATTTCCACCAACAGTGAAAACAATACCAATTAAGGATCTCCTTTTGTCTAAATCTGTAGCATAATTAGAATCACAATAGCCTTTCATAGAAAAATCATTAGACTCATTTCCAGTAAAATTCAAACAGAAATCAGAAGTGCCATTAAGATATCTCAGTATTCATTTTACATCATTCCAGTGATCTTTTGAAGGATTACTCATGAATCTACTCACAACACTAACACCATAAGCAATATTAGGTCTAGTGCTAATCATTGCATATATTAGGCTTCCAACTGCATTACAATATGATACAATTTTCATATAGGCAGATTCATCTTCATTTAAAACACCACATACAGATTTTAAACAAAAATAAGCAGCTAATGGTAAACTAACAAATTTACAGAGATGCATAGAAAAGAGTTTAACAACCTTCTTAAAATACATAGATTGAGATAAAGATAAGGTTCTTTCTTTTCTATTTCTCAATATGTCCATGCCTAAAATCCTCTTGGCAGGACTAAGAATTTTCATGTCAAATTCCTTTAATAACATTTCTTTTAATCTGTTAATGCATTTAATATCATGAGAAGCTATTAGCATATCATCCACATAAATTAACAGATAAATGTATTTATTTTCATTATCTTTCTTATAATAGACACAATGATCATACTTACATCTTATAAACCCATGTGACAAAACAAAGTCATCAAACCTTTTGTACCACTGCTTGGGTGCCTGTTTTAAACCATACAGGGACCTTTTCAGTAGACAAACCTTGTTCTCAAAACCTTTATGTATGAAGCCTTCTGGCTGCTCCATATAAATCTGTTCATCTAAACTACCATGCAAAAAAGCAGTTGTCACATCAAGTTGTTCTAATTCTAAATCAAGAATAGCAATAACAAACAAAATAAGCCTAATTGAGGTATGTTTAACAACAGGAGAGAAAATTTCATTGTAATCTACTCTTTCTACCTGTGAGTTGCCTTTGGCTACTAACCTGGCCTTATACCTAGCCTTCTCCAAACCTGGGACTTCAGGCTTCAGCTTGAAGACCGACTTGCATTCAATGATCCTTTGAGTTTTGGGTCTATCCACTAGAACTTAAGTCATATACTTCTTTAATGAGGAAATCTCATCCTCCATTGCCCTCAGCCACATCTCTTGAGATTTCATGTTCATTGCCTCTTTGTATATTGTTGGTTCTTCTTGTTTAACCATCTTTGCAACCTGCAAGGCAAAAGCAACAATATCAGCATGAGCAAATATGCTAGGAGGTCTAATGTTCCTCCTAGCCCTATCTCTAGTCAGAAGATAATCATTGAGGTTGGAGTCCTCTTAATTTTCTTCACTGGTTTGTTGATCATTTGCAAGTTGATCAAGTGTGTCTCCTTGATCTTCAGTTTCCTCATGGTTTTGAACAAGTTCAGAATCATCAATACCAGTGATCTTCTCCACCTCCAATTGAACATTTCTAGGTTCTTGAACTTGTCTAATATCCTGCACAATATCTTTGTAAAATGTTAGTTCATTAAAGACAACATTTCTACTAATAACACACTTGTTTTCAGATATTAACCAGAGTTTATACCCTTTTGTCCCTGCATGATAACCTACAAAGACAGATTTAAGAGCCCTAGGGGCTAACTTATCCTGTTTAGTGTGAACATAAGCTAAACAGCCAAAGGGTTTCAGATAATTCAGGTTATGAGGCTTACCATACCACATTTCCATGGGAGTTTTGAAATTGATAGCAGATGAAGGTGACCTGTTTATAACATGACAAGCGGTAGAAACAACTTTTGCCTAAAAAGATTTTCTAAGACCAGAATCAAATAACATGCATCTAACTTTATTTAAAATAGTTCTATTCATTCTTTCAACAATGCCATTTTCTTGAGGTGTCTCAGCACGAGTTCTATGCCTTAAAATACCAGTTTGTTTGCATGAATCATTAAATTGGTTATTATAGAATTCCAATCCATTATCAGTTCTTAATGCTTTAACCTTCTTTCCAGTCTCAGTTTCCACTTGGACTTTCCAAGTTTTAAAACAATCAAATGCTTGATCCTTTTGTTTTAAAAAATAAGTCCGCACACATCTGGAATGAGAATCTATCACAAAAAGAAAGTAATGACAGTCAGAAAGAGAACTAGAAATGTTGGGTGACCCCTACAAATCAGAGTGTCTATAGTCTAAGGTATTTTTAGTTTCATTCTTTCCTATTTGAAACTTTAATCTGTGGGATTTTCCCAAAACACAAGTTTCACAGAAATCAATAAGAGTAAATGATTTAAAACCTAAAATACCTTTTATATAACTCATGTAATCCTTGATTACTAATGTGGCCAAGTCTTTTATGCCAAAAAGATGACTCACTAGGCTTTCTACCGACACTACAAGACTCAGGTCCTAAACACTTCTAGGGTTCCTTGAACACTCCTAAAACTGTATACACTCTTGTCTAACATTCCTAGAGATATTAGGTTTCTCTTAAGGTTAGGGACCCATCTCACATCCTTGAGAACCTTAGTAGTCCCATCTCTCATCCTAAATCTAACAGCTCCAATTCCTTCTACTTGATAGGCTTGGTTATTTCCCATCATCACCTTTCCACCTTTAACAAACTTAAAATAGATTAACCAATTCTTTTCTGGTGTCATATGATAGGTACTACCTGAATCCATCACCCACTCCCTCTCACAGGAAGCATTAGACACAACTAGAACCTCACTATCCTCAAAACCACTAATCAGATTAACATAATCTGCCTTATTCCCATTATTTTGACCTTTTCCTTTTTCTAGACAATTCTTCCTAATGTGTCCTTCCTCATGACACAACTAACAAGTCATGTTTCCCTTAACAGGTGGCTTATTCTTATTCTCAGTATTGTTCTTTCCTTTTTTTTTTTTCTTGAAACTGACTTTTTTTTACTAAACTTCTTTTTAATAATCAGTCCCTCTGCAGTGACCTTCTTATTTATCACCATTTCTAGTTCTTTAGACTTTAAGGCTCCTATTACATCTTCTAGTGACAGAGACTCTCTTCCATACTTGAATGCAGATTTTACATCCTTGTAGGAATCAGGCAAAGCAATTAGAAGTATAATAGCTTAGTTTTCATCAATAATATTTTCATCAATATTAATAAGACTAATAATTATTCTCTTAAACTCATCCAAATTATCATCTAAAGATTTACTAGATTCTATTCTGAAACCAAACAGTTTTTCTTTGAGATATATTTTATTTGAGAGAGATTTAGTCATGTACATAGATTCCAATTTTAACCAAATACCAGCAGCAGTAGTTTCATCATTACCTTGTCTAAGAATACTATCACTCAAATTTAGAATTAACAAACTAAAGGCAGTTTCAAGAATATCATTTTTATTAGTTTCAGATAAAGAGAAGGGTAAATCTTTCTCACCACCAAGTGCTTTAGAGCATTTTTGATGTACTAGAACAACCCTCATCTTCTTGCGCCACATGTTGAAGTCTCCGTTCCTGTCAAACCTCTCCACCTCTACTCTGGCTGATCCCATTCTTGAGTGACTGAGGGTCTAAGGTAGACCTAAGCACCAAAGCCTGAAACGAAACAAAGAAGACATGAAAAAAAGAACCAACCAAAGCTCTTGATACCACTTGTTAGAGTTTTAAGCACATAATTTTAAACTGAAATTAGCAAAAGCAGAAATTAAAAGCAAAAGAAATACACACGAGTATTTTTACTTGGTTCAATGACTAGGAAAAACTTCTTGTTACCTACAACCAAGGGCAAAGAACCCGCAGTCCCTTTACTACCATTAAAGAACCAAGAATATCTACAATAGTGTTCAACAAAGCTACACAATCGATCTCTCAACAATAACCAACAGGACTCAACATTACATATAACACACAATGAAGAGTACAAGAACCAGAGTTTCATCTTACAAAGTTTCTAGCATAAAATATTAAAATTCAGCAACAAAGTACATCCCACCAGCTAAATGTATTTTGTAAATAAAATTTTGAGTTTAATAACCATGAAAATATATAATATATATTATATACAATTATTCAGTATGAAGTATAGTCCAGGAGACTAGCTAGATTCACATCTTTACTAGAAGTTTGCACTTGAGAAATAAATTTACATGCTGAGGCTGGAAATTGACCTCACCTTGTATCCTGTAGCTCCTGAAATTATGATGTTAGGGATAAGCATAAATTTCAACTAATGGGAACAAAGTTAAACTATGATATTAAGTTGTAGTAAGAAGAGTCCTTACAATTTAAAGTTCAAATCAAATCAATGACAATTGAGTGCATTCTTACGAGATCAAAAGAACAAAACAGAGAGAGAACGTAAAGAGGGAAAAGTAGACATTGACCCTTATTTGAACAAAAAATACATTATCAAGTAAAATTCTCTTTAATATTATGTAGCTTAGGATTGGCATTTCACATTTACCCTATTTTTTCAAAGGAACAATTTCAAAACAAGGAATTTCTCATAATCTGTTTAATCATGCAAGTTATGTAAAACAATCTCTATCTCTTTCTAAGTCAATCAATTACACACAAATGATCACTGTCATGCAATAGATTAGGATTCAAAGTGATTTATTCCAAATTAACAATAAAGAATAAATAAGATATTTAATTGGTTGAAAGACATCGAGGATTTCATTAAAATCAATAAAGGGGTACAAAAATATGACTACATCACAATTCCAAACTAGGAAGACAAGTCATTCATAGCTATGACTAAACTAGAAATCTCAATAACGAACACAGACATACCAAAAGAGAAGGAGACTTGACTAGAATCCATCCCAATTGTGATCTTTGTGCTCCTCCACAGCTAAGAGACTCGCCCTCTTCTCTATTAGAACTCTCAAGAACGTAAATAGAACAAAAGACATTGAAAAGAGACGCCTTCATCCCTTATTTATAAATTATGTGGATGTCCTCCTTCTATCTTTTCTTGATTAAAGAATCTTATCTCTTAGTCTTATCAATTAGGATTTAAATTTTTCCCATAACTTTGCAATCACCGATATACCACAAACACACAAAATTATCGCACAAGTACAAAATTACCACACAAGTACAAAATTACCATGGTTATGGTCTTCTGAATAGCTCCAAAGTACACGATTTGCAACTTTTTTTCACATGAAATCTTTAAACACTTGTCTTTCACAACCTTACACTAAATTGTGAGTTTTGTCATTGAAAATATTAGCATAAAAATTCACTTAAAATACTATTAAATCCGAGTTTACCAATATTATACAACCATTTTTGAGCTTATAGTTTAACTCGCATCATAATATTGTTAAGTTCTTTGAAAATTTACAAAAACTATATGCATGATCCTAAAATCCTTTCAACCTTTTGTGAGCCACGACACTAAATATCAATTCATTTAAGAATGTTAATAATCATCATATTCTAATCTTCTTAATCCATACTCTACTTAACTAAATTTATATCCTGTAGTTATCAATCACATCAAAATTATAGTCAGATCAGATACATGACTGCCTGATATTGGTAATTCATTTTAGATACAAACATGCTTGTGAAAACACACACTTTTACTTATCTTTGGGTAAATATAGTAGTTGAGTACTGAAGTGGCAAAAAACACCACACGAAGGGGGGTTGAACTGGGGTTTTATAAAATTTTAATTCTCCTAAAAAACAAAGAGGTTTATAATGTAAGTTAAGAAATAAATAATCCAGAATGAAGCACTATTCTGAGCTCATAATGAAAATGCAAGCAGTTCAGAATGAAACTGAACACATTTTGCAAAAAGAGTTTTAGTGCAGATCTGAGTTATGGTTAAAGAGAGTTATTTATTTGAAAAGACTTTGATAAAAATCAGTTTGGTTTTAAATGTATTTGTGAAAAGATTATAAGTTTTAAAGCTTAATGAAAACAGTTAACATATCTTGTCAAAATCAAAACCAAGAGAGGGAAGAAGAAGAATGCACATTGATTTTTATATTGGTTCATCCCAACCTTGGAGTACATCTAACCCTCACCCTTCAGTAAGAGATTTCACTAACACTACTAGTCACGGCTAGACCAACAACCATTGGATTTCAACAACCAGACAGTACTTCCACTAGACTTGAAACCTAGTATCAACTAAACCAGAAACACCACTGGATTTCAACTTTGCCAACCAATGTTGGGCTTACAATAATAAAAAGTTTCTATGTTTTAGGTTGCACATGAATATATCTTTCTCCTCATAGAGGGATTCCACTCAAGCATATAGTCTCTCACTTCTATCTAATATCTATTACAGATTATAAGTACAATACATAAGTGGTCACTCTCATAAAGAGGGTTGAAGCAAAAACTGCAGATTTCTTATTCAAAGATTTTCGCAAGTTGTTTTGTTTTGATTGCTTCAACTTAATCTTTAATACTCCTCAAAAATACCTCATAAAGCTCACAAGAAGACTGTTGAGGTGAGCTTCACTTAATTGATAGGCTTTTAGAGCAAGCAGGTAGAGTTGACAATTGCCATGAGTTGATAGCTTGCAAAATAATTATGAGGTAGTCATTTTGAGGAACTTTACTGATGAACATTCTGAAGTATCATTAGAATAGTCATTCAGATGTTTTGTTGAGAAATAATCCATATTTGATAAATTCTGTTGATGAAGTTCAAACTCATAAACATTTATGAAGTAGTACAACTTTGTCAAACTTAACACTTCTTCACAACTCCAAGTATTCAGAAGTAGATTGCTTCATAAATACTAAGTGAAGATTTAGTTTTTGGTGTGTTAGTGTTTTATCCAAGGTCAGATTGTTTAGTATCTTCAATCTTCTATTTTGATGCTTCTAATCAGAGCTTCTTATGGACAGATTCAACTTTCAACAAGTTTTCATCTTCTAATGCAATTAACATTAACTTTCTGATGTACCCTCAGTGGGTGTGGCAGCATGTGGAAGGTGAAGTGATGTCAACCTCAATCTTCTTATGTACCCTCAGTGGGTGTGGCATCATATGGAAGATTTTATGTTGTTACTTGAAAAGGTGGTCATTTTGAACTCCAATCTGAAATTCAGTCTTCAAGTCATGCTTTTCATCATTATGATGTAGACTCTGTGATAGCTTTATTCTGATGCTTGATGTTCTCTATGTAATCTTCTTGTTTCAAGGGTTGGTTGTTCAATATCTTGGTCATGAATGAGTTCTCAAAAAGAAGCTTTCCTCATCATGCTGATGAGCTTTAAGAAATTTTTTGAGTTCATAACTCATTGACAGTTGTTTTGAGCAAACCTTTTTTAGCATCATTGTAAGTACCTTAGAATACATAGATCTATTCCTTAATAAATATATCACTGGAACACTTGAACAATATGTTAGTAATCACATAGATCCATCATCCTATCAATTTGTTTATCTAATGATTTGTCATAATTAAAACCAGGGATGTGAATTCAACATGTACAACTCTTGGTTTTGACCATGCAATGCAAACAAATATAGCAAAATGATTTTTCCTAACTATGATAATAAACATTTTAAAATTATTCTTTCAAATAATATGAAGTTAGTCCAATTTTTATTTATGTTTTACCAATCAAACAAGTGTTATTAGATATTAATTTGTCATATAAATCAACTAGCATAAAATACATGGGACGATGTTCAATTTTTTAAAAAAATTGGAAGGTTGAAAGAGAAATGCTCTAAAAGTGATTATGAGACTAAAGGTTTCAAACAAACAAACAAACATAAAAAAGGGAAAAAGTAATGCATCTTGAGTTTTAAATTACTTTTAGTGGATTTAAATGAGAAAAAACATTAATGATGAAGGAAATTTTAAATAATTCAAGAAAGTGAAACCTAACTTACATCCTTATCTTTAAATTTCTTTTTGTAATGCTACGGATATGACAAGTCACCAAAACAACTAAAATCTATGCATTCAAGGAAGCAGTTGTTGCATTTGTGGAAAAACATGAATATCCAGTGTTGATTGTATTCTTATTCAGAAAAAGAATTTGATATCCATTATGTATCTAGGTAGCTTATAAACAAAAATCTCTCCATTGTGTATAAAGACCAACAAAAGAAAAATACCAATAACCATCATATTATGTTCCATCAAGTCCCTTAGTCAATATTGCATGTCTTAAGATGCAATTGACAACCCTTCCATACTTCCTAGAAACAATGAGCATTCATCATTACAGCCATTTTCAATTAAGCCATCAATAAGAATTTTACAAGCTACTTCATCATAATTATACTGACAACAAAGCAAAGTAAAAAATACTTCTTTAGCCATGTCTTTTTCTCCTTTGTCACAAAGCCCAAAAATAAGCATCTTGAGGGTTTCCAAATGGCCATTCATAACCATGTCATCAAACAAACTCACTTCCTCCAGATACAATTTCAACTTGTAGCAAACACTAAGAAGTTCATTATAAATAAGCTCATTGGGAGACATTTCACCTTCTTGTAAGTGATTCAACAACCTTAGAGTTACATTCAAGTGCCCACCTTGCAAAGTCCAACAATAAGATTGCTATAGGTACTAACATTAGGTTTGCAACCATGCTCAACCATCTTCTTGAAAATAGTAGAGATTCCATATCAAAGTGAAGCATCTTCTAGACATTAATTAAATCATTTGGAACAACACATGAGCAAATGAATTTTCAACAACATACTCATCTTTTATTATTTGCATTTCCTTCACTAGATGCTTTAAGAGAATGCATATATGTGATGAGAGGGCTACTAACCAGCATCAAACATTCACTTGAGAACATCAGATGAGCAATCAATCAATTACTTGTGCCTATATCCATCAACGAAAATTATGTAAGTCAATGAGCATGAACAATTCCTTTTTCCTTTATCTTAGCCATCACATTCTATGCTTCTTCCAATCTTCCTTGATAACAGTACGCATGCACAGATGTATTGTATGCAAATGCATCAAGTTGGCATCCCATGGATATCATTTAGTTAAAAGTTCTAATATCATGACCGATGTCACCCTCTTTGAATATTTCTAGAATGAGATTTGTATATGTTTCAATTATGGACTTCAAATTCATCTTAACCATTTCATCTACAATCAATAAAGCTTCCTATACTTTTTTCTCTGAGTGAAAGTATTCTATCAAGACATTGAAAGTGATTGAGTTAGGATCACTTAGCATTCTTTTGAGCAAAGACTGTGCTTTACCAACCTTCCCAACTTTGTAATATCCATTAATCAAAATAGTATATATCACATCATTTGCTTTAAGATCTTTTTCATGAAAGGACTTTCTGTGATCTTCTTCCACTCTCACTCTTTTGCATAACGTGTCCATAACAATACAGTACGTCCATTGATTATGAACAAGAACATTTTCCTCTATCAAATTTAGCAATCTATAAGCATTTTCCAAATGACCTGCTCTGCATTGACCAATGATTAGTGAATTATATGTAATGAGGGTTGGTGGTAGGTTGCTCTCAAGCAATTTATTAAGCAATGACATTGCCTAGTGCACACCTTTCACTTTACAAAATCCACAAATCAATTCATTGTAAGTGTGAGCATTCGGGATGCAATCATTTAATTCCATCATACCCAAAAATTCCAATGCATTTATAGTGTTAGAAATGAAGAAGATTACAAGGAATCAAGATGAGGAAGATTACAAAGAATCAAGTTGAGAAAAATTACAAGTTTTGATTTTACATGCCCACTCAATTGATGGCATATGTATTTGTTCAAGCTTGGTTCAAGAAGTTAAAGCCTCTTATTCCTCACTTAGATTGATTAACTCATTCATTCATTCATTCATTCATTCATTCATTCATTAAATCATGATTAAGTCATATGATATTATTAATCAATTGGTATGTCATAAAGGCAATAAGGTTTTCATAAAAAGTATTTTTCACTGTTTTAATCGATTACCAATATGATATAATCGATTAAATGCATATAAACAGATCTGCATATTGTCTTAAGAACATTTTAATCGATTACCAATAATTCGTAATCGATTAAATTAGTCTGACTATGTTAAGTCGTTCTGTGATAATCGATTACTTCAAGGAATAATCGATTATCTGAATCTCTGCACAATTCATAGAAGCATTTTATCTGGTTTAATTGATTACCAGATTGTAGTAATCGATTAAATATGCATTGTTGAATTTTTCACACTTCCTGTGATAATCGATTATTTGAGACATTAATCGATTACAATAGTGTATCAGAAAATCCTGACCTCCTAGAATAATCGATTACAAGAAGGATTAATCGATTATTTGTTCTTGAGATTTTTTCCAGATTTCTGATGAACACTTTAATCGATTATTTAGAATTTTAATCGATTACATGAGTTAAAATAATCGATTACAGGTAGTTAATTCTATTTTTTATAAATAGAAGGAGCTTATTCTGCTATGGAAGGATTTTGAGTTTTCGAACAAGCCTTGTGAAAATCACTTTATGAGAGTTCTAAATTCACCAAGGCATATTTGAATCAGAAATTCAAAGTAGATTCAAGAATCATGAAGATTTTCATTTGTTGAGTCATCTACTTCATGTGAAGTTTGTGTTCAAGCATTTTGTCAAAAGATTTCATCAAGAAAGATCATGGAATTCATTCTCAGTCTGGTTTGATCATTTAATTTTGTTCATTGCACTGAGGAATTAGAGGTGATATCTTTCTTGAATTATTTGCTTAGTTGTTTTGATTAATATTGTTTGGTTTGTTGTTGGTTGTTAATATAACAAATTGTGATCTTTAAAGCTTTGCTAGATAGGTTTCTAGTGGGTAGAACAGAGAGGGGATCTCTGGTTCTTAGATCATTTGAAAAGTCTATAGGTTTAGATTTTGAATTTTACCTAGGGAGGGTAAGAGAGATCTTTGTAAGCTTGTAAAGATATTATATTTGTTATAGTGGAAACTTTAATCAAGGCTGATTAGAAGTAAACTAGATGTAGCCTCCGGGGTTGAGAGGTGAACCAGTATAAATCTTGTGTGTGATTGAATATTTCTGTTTACATTCATATTGTTCTTGAAGTTTTAGTTTTGTTCATATCACAAGATTGGTTATTGCTCAATAGTGGTTTTATTGAAACAAAGGTTGGTTTTAAAAATTTGATTTCTTATTTGGTTTAAGATACGATCCTTCTTTCAAAGACTTCCGCTGTATTAGAATTTTGTTTTAAATTTTAAAAACTCTGAGGTAAAACCAATTCACCCCCCTCTTGGTTATTTGCATAAGTGTTCATTATATTTTTATATAGTTCTTCCCACCTTACAGTATCCATCAATTAAAGCATTGTACATGACCACACTAGGAACCCAACCTTTTTCCAACATCTGATCTAACAATTTCCTAGCTTCATTAAAATTTATCTTCTTATACGAGCAATCAATTAATATAGTGTAAGTATAAGCATTTGACTCACAACCTCTCCCACTCATCTCACCAAAACTTTCCCACCTCCAATTTCATTCTTGATTCACCCAAAGCACATATCAGAATCATATGCGTTCGCACAATGAGAGAGCAATCATCCTCCCTTTTCTGCAAGAAAAACTTAAGCACCTCATTGATGCTCCCCGTCTCATAAAGCCAATGAATTAGATTCGTAAACAAAACCTTGTTCCTTTAACACCTTTTTCGCCACATAAGCCCAAACACACAACAAGCACCATCCAAATTCTTATTTCTACAATGGCTGAAAGTCAACGATATATATGAAAATGTATCCATTAAGAAACCTACCTTTGCAATCTCACTCAAATAAACATTAGCCTCCCCCAAGCTTAACTCAGAAGTCATTATTGGAAGATATAATAGCTTTGCATTGGTGTAAGATCAATCCAAGCTAAGGGCTAATAGGTGTCCTAAAGCTTTACATTGCATAATCTCATGGTAGACATTCTCAGCTGTTGTTTTAGCAACAACAAAGTGCCCGTGACAATCATGAATGCAAATTCCCCATCCTATTTTACTTTTAAGCTTCATAAATGCAACACCCACATTACAGTTGACAATGGCTTTGTTTGGAGCAATTCATACTGCATGATTCTCCCATAGAACAGTATCTGGTGCACCATTCAATTTTAATTTTTGCAACCTTTTAGTTAGCAAGAAGTTTTTGAGCTCGAACAACAACCTAACGCACATTAAAGTTGGTATCATGCCACAATTTATCATTTCTGGAAAACCATACTCCACATTAACACACTTGATCGATAACTGTTTTCCTCATTAAGATTCTGAAGTAGGGTGACACAGAGATCCCAAAAACCATCACAGATGTTAATAATTTGATCAATATTACTCCACAGGTTCAATTCTTCCCAACACAATTGGATAGAGTTACAAGCCAGTAACACTTGGAAAAAATTCTCAAATCCATAGTTGCAATATAGATATATGGAGGAGACATCAATACCTTATATCAATTAACCTTATTCAAGAGGGAATGCAATCTATGTACGCCTTCCACAGAAAAAACTTGAGCTTTGTTGGAATTTTCAAATTTCATAGAAGTTTCCAATTCCCTACAACTCTGAGGTGTGAGCAATCAACAATTTATTCCATTATTGATATGTATGCATATCAGACACAATATAATCCACTTTTGTTAAGGTCCCATAAGTGCCTATCAAATTGGACATAAGATCATTAACATTTGTGGTTTTGTAACATAAGATCATTAACAAACAACTCATTCAAAAAAGGTTGGTTAAGTTATGGGGTTGTAATCTGCCTCTGTTTTGAGTCGGGGCTTGCCAAATTTTTTAATATTTTCTCCTGAACCAATGCACCATCTATACCCTTCCTCTAACAATATATGAGAAGCAATATACTATGCCAACAATAAGACAGATTGTGGCCTACCACAACGTCTAAAATTTCCCATTTGGATAGTATTTAGCTTTGAAAATTCTACTAATCACAATGTCTAGGTTTGAAATAAAATTCCAACCTTGATTCCTTAACATTGTTAGATGAAAGGCATGAAGCTCCCAAAAACCTAGCCCACCAAGCTCCTTTGGGATAGTTAGTTTATCCCAAGCCAGCAACCTTATTCCTTTTGAATCCTTAGAAAATGATCCCTACTAATAGGAATTTAACATTCATTGAATTCCATTACACAAGGAGAGAGGGTAGGGATAAACACTCATACTATAGAAAGGAATAGCTTGGGCTACAAATTTAATGAGTACTTTTTTTCCAACAATTGAGAAGTCTTCCTTTTCTAGGTATTGATCTTATTCCAAATGCACCCCTTGATGTATTGGAAAGTTGCTTCCTTACTTCTTTTGATGCAAGTAGGCATTCGTAGATATTTCCCAGAACCAAACCCCTCTTATACATTAAGAGCTTCTAAGAGGTACTCACGAGCATGGGAGGAGAAAGTTAAATTTGTTTTTTTTTTTTTTACCTAATTTCTTTTAGGTTTTCTTTATCCATAGGAATTAAAGATTAATATCATTGATTTACAACAACTCATACACCTTGCTCAACTAATCAACTAGACCTCTATGGTATATTTTTTTAGGTTTAGTTATTGATAATTGTTGTGCATTCTTATAATTTGCAATTTTTTACAACAACAATTATTAACTTTTCCTTAATTATTGCTTAGTTTTGTCCCAAATAGTTAGAATTTAACGTTTTCTTAGAATTGTAGTCATTGTATATAAGTATGTAGCATTTATTACCTTTCTTGGTGTTTTGACAGAGTGTTGGGACCTTGTGCTCAACCGGTTATTCTTTTAGATGAACCTAATTTCCGCACGTTGCTCAGCCTAGTGAGGAAGCTCATGCAGATAATGCCATTGGAAGCTTAGGAGTGGAAGTAGAGGGTCAGATCATCCATAGAACTCGCCTAGCAAGCCTATCTAGCCCAATGAATAGATCCCATTGGGTAGAAGAAAATGGAACTTTAATTTTGGATTTTTAAAGGACTCACCTAACAAGCAATGCCTACCAAGAAGTAACTTTTGAAATTGTTGAAGCGCTTGCCCAACGACTAGTGCCTTAAGTGAAGTGACAAGATAGAGGCCTTGAGCCCATTATAAAATGCACATTCTCTTGGAATTGTACGAGGATCGACCTAGGGTTTTGTGAAGGGATAAAATCATTGTGCTATTGGATTTCTTTCATTATACTCCATTTCTTTACCTCGTTCTCTTGTAACTCTCTATTTTTTATGCCTCTCATATCTATGAGACGCTAATTTTTTCAATAGTTGGGGATTTGATGTACTATCAACTGTCATGTAGTTATCTTTGTTGGATTGGGCTTCCTCCTCCAATGTTGGCCTAGACCCATTGAGGGTTCTAAAACTCTAAACCTACTTCATCAGTTTTGATATTGCTTTGTCGAGAAGCATCAAAAATAATTTTACTAAGCTAATTTTGTAGCACAGAGCTAACCTAGGTCGACTCAGAGACATGATCAATATGGTTCTAGTTTCAAATCATTGGTAATAATAAGGGGGGATTTTTGTCGAACAGTTGGTATGCGTAAAGTAAAACATGCAAGAACACAAACTAAAATTAAAGAACACTGCAAAAATTAACAAGATTATCAAGGAGTAAAGTAAAACAGATTAGAAAGCATCAATCCAATTCACCAACCCAAGCTTTTCAAATCATCATCATTCTCATAAATTGATTCTATCATGAACATTCATTCAATCTCAATAAAAGCAGTTCAATCGACTCTACTCCTAAATTAATTGAAACCACAAACCTAACTGAAATATCATTCAATTAATCTTGTGATTATCATTTGAAATTAGGACATGAATCCATAACCCTAACTCGCTTTCAATCCTAAATGCAGTCATAATCATGAAAACATAATAGAAATTGAAGAAGAAGGTGAACATTCAAGTAGAATTTGAAATACTAAACTGGAACTCCAATTCTTCTCTTGCTTGAGTTAGATCCTTGGATTGATTAATGATTTAGCCTTCCATGATGATCACCAAGGAAAGCCCCATGAAATGAGTGCAGTAAAATAGAAGGATAGCAAGATGAAAATGAAGAAGATGAAGAACAATGAAGAATAAATGAGAGAAAATAAAGAACAAGAGGTTGATCCTAAAAACTAAAAGAAAGAAAAATAAAAACTATTTTATTGAATGTAAAAGTGCTGTCCAAGTTTTCACTAAAGTCACTAATATATTAGTGACTAAGTTCTAAAAATAGAATGGACCATAAACAAACCCAACAATCTAATTATTTATTATTTACAACCATGAAAATCAAATTTGCAGCCCAAAATTACAAGTGCAAAGGTGCTAACTTTGAAGCTCAAAATGATCCTCAAAATGACAGAATTGGCCTCTGGCTATTTCTATCAAACTTGTAGATCATTTCGTTATCTTTCAAGGGACTCCTAGAATGCTCCATTCAGAGATTGGTAGCACTCTATAGGTCCTGCACAAGTCAGATACGTCAAGTGAGCAAAAATCCGAAAATACACAACAATTAACAATTAAGCACACATACTTGCCTAGGCCAAAAACTAAATTAGAATAGGAAAATAAAGGTCCAAGAGATGTCAAATAAGCTAAGAAGGATGGAAAAATATTCAACTAAAAGCACTCTATCACACAACGTAGACAGAATTTGAGAGACTCAAGTGACATTCTTGAGTGCACATTTGAGCAAGCCTTGTGCTTTGCATTTGAGAGATCTCTAGAGAGAGTTTGAGTGAAACACTCTAGAGAGTTTGATTATCACCATAGTTGGAGAGGTTGTGTGAACCACCACATTGGTGTATTTTGATTCTTTGTAACCCATTATTATTATTATAGTGGAAGTTTGATTCTGGACTAGTGTCCCGTGAGTTTTTACTTCTTCACATTGGGGAAGGTTTTCTCACGTTAAACATATTGATTGTGTTTTTCTCTATCTCTCTCCTCTCGCATTTTTTTTTGTTTCGCTTCCGTAATTGATTTGAGGGTTTGACCATAACCCAACAATCTTCACTATCTATTTAATGAATGTTCAATGTTATTTCCATTTCTTTGTTTTTAATGAGTTTGTGGATTGATCAACTAATTGATTATTTTGTAGTTTCCTTTGTCATTGGAAAATGCTTTGAAAACTGAGTTTTGAGAATGGTAACTAATAGGTTTCTCTTCTAGGGATAAAGTGGTATTCATTAGTCTCTAAATGAATCTTGCTCATATCAAATCATTTAACTGAACCTGCTAAGGGATTAAGAGTGAGGTTAAGTGATTTAGCTTCTATCACTTGAGGGATCAAAGTTAAAAGATAATAGTGTGTTAAAATGACATTGGAGCTTAATTAAATAGGGAAAACAATTATTATTGTTGAGATGTTGGTCTAGTATCATCATTATTCCCAACTATTCCATTTAATTATTGTTTACAACCTTCGCATTTTACGTGTTCGATCGTTTGTTTGTGTGAAAATTTGTCTTATTTTTACATTGTTTTGTGGTTATAGACTTTAAATTTATGCACTTTTTCTTGAAAATCAATCAACTTATATCATACATTTGCTTAGAACTTGGTTTTACACAAATTGTTTAGCACAAACTTAGTTCATGTGGACATGACAGTCGGTTTTACCATTTATTTTCTACTTGGGTGATTTGGTTCACTTGTCAATCGAGATCAACAATTATGTTTTTAGTCTCTCAAATTAGGAATAACTTCTCCAACATTCATGAGTTGCCACATTCATGAGTTGCCTCCCAAACTATTATATTTTGGTAGAGCTCAATTTTTATGTTTTCTATTTACTTGTAAGGAAATGCATTGTTTTCTTGTAACAACTAACAACTTGAAAGCTTAGTAAATTAGCTCAAATGTCGCTCTACACTAATTATAAGTGTTATAAGATAAAGAATTGTTTTTATAGAAATTATAAAGCTTATAATTTACATAAAAGTAACATCTCATAAGTTTGGTCTAATAAAATACTAATATATTTTGTGAATGGTAAAATTTCATCAAATCATAGATATTTGTTATCATAAAAAAGGCGGGGAAAGTTTTTAAGTTCAAGCTTATTTGAACCTTTGGTTTAAATTTGAACAAATACATTCACTCATATGCGTTCATCCAAGCTCACAACATCTATACAATGTCTAAATAAGCATTGCTTAATTCCATACGAAATTTGATTTTAATAACATATCATCTAATGATCTTTTGATGTTCGAATCTTCTTATTTATACTTTTGCTTACTAAATTAATGTTCAATTTAATTCAACTATAGGAAACATTTATCAAGCTTTGTGCCTAATTTATAGAATACAATGTGAAAAAAAGCAATTTTGTGTTGTTCTATTTATCTAAATAAAGAATAGAAAATTCAAAGTATAATGAAAACTTTGATTGTGACACCTTAGTAGTTTATTAAACCATATATTAATATGGTCTTCTACAATATTCAAACAATGACTAATTTAAATACATATGGCAATTAATGTTTCGTAGTGATTGAGGTATCATCCTAGCTAAGATCATTGTCTCAATTGTAATGCCTTTGCAATTTTTTTAAAAAAAATGAATAAACATGATAATTAGTAAGTAAAAGTCACATCCAATCATATCATAAAATATATGAAGTTTGTTTGTGTAAAAGTCCGATAGAGATCATATACAATATTAGTCATCATCTATATTATAACCACATAATATACTAAATCTCCAAAGCAAAATAAACAAAATTATTATACATATCCAAAAATATTTCATCAGTATCATTACATTTAATCCATGAGCTAAGCGGAGGAATAAAAAAAGTCACAAAATATTGTCCTCTAAATAGATAATGATATCTAGATTAATGGTAGCGATAACATTTGACAAAAGGAAGGGAAACAATAATTCAAAAGTATCTAGTAATAGTAATTGGTGAAAGATCCAAAGAAGGCATGTAAATGATCTTGATCACTATAGTAACCCAAAAATGAATTTCATTAGTGGGATTATAGTCCCACCACACTTGACCATTTTACATGTCAATCATCACTAGAGGAGTTGTTTATGTTCTCATTATCACTAAGTTCTTTACGTATATGAACATAATTTACAATAGAAAATAGAAAAGGGTGAGAAAATCATTGTTTCATAATAACAAGAACTAAGAAATAAATTGAACAAATAATCAAAGTATTATATAATAGTAAAAACAAATAATTAAGATAACTAGTTTGTGTTAGAGAAATTATCAGATAAACTATATACTCAAACAATAATAATAAACATTTGGTTATAAATAGTAAAAGTAATCAACTAATAAATATACTATAAAAAGTCACATTAATATTAATGTAACATTATTTGTGTGAGCCTAATTTATTAGTACTTTTAATAAATGATGTTATTTGGGAGGAGTAGAAATGAGAATAAACGTTTTGAGGTGTTGATATTATTTATCAATCTCCACTAACTAAATATTGGTCAAGAACTAATCACTAGAGTTTTTTAGGTCAAGTTAGAATTTCATGACACAAGAGTGCAAGTATTAGACACTAATAAATTAAGCATGAAACTTTATCCTCAAATTAATATGACTAAGCTTGTATAAAAAAACATGTCAACATATTTTCTAATGGATGTATATGCATTCCTATTATGAAAAATTATCAATTATTTGCAACAAATATTTTCTTTTAAATCAATTAAAATTTTGATTGTTGGTGAACTAGAACCTAACATAGGCTCTAATTATCTAGTTTAGCATTCATAATTTACTATTCAAGTCAACAATATAATCCACCAAAATAAGTTGTAAATAAGACATATTAGCTCCCATGATAGAAATACTATTACATATTTACTCATCCATGTAAATCAACTTGTCCAAGCTAAAAAAATCAAATAAGAACATGTTGCACACTCATATAAGTTAATATGATCTTTCTTGATAAAAGGTTGAATAATCATTGTTACCACTTAATCAAGTAATAAAAAGTTGATAGAATGTGTAGTAAAATGGTGTCTTAACAACATAAAAACACAATTTAAGAAGATTTAATGCTTTGTTTGGATGCGGAAAAAAAATAAAGGGAAGAAAAAATAAATAACAATAAGATAATTTTTTTTTGGATTGAAAGAAGTAGAATAAAAATAAAAAAAAACAATGTGTTTTGCTTTTGCTTGTTAGTTCATATATAAAAGTTAGTGACAATAAATTTAGTTTTACATATAATTACTTTATTACCCATTACAAATTTAGTGGGCAATAATAATAATAGAAAGAAATATGGTTTATGTCATTTTAGGATAGGGGACAATTTTTTTTTCTCCTTTGTTCATTTCCAACACCACACTTTTAGACTCTTGTAGCTAAGAACCATACTCTTATCAAGTTCCATGCATAGAGGAAGTATGATGAAATTCATCTATAAGAACTATTGTTATACAATGAATAATTTCTTAACATCAAAGAAACATTTTTCTAGTGCTTATTTGTCAACTGAAATCAACTTATTCAAAATGAACAATAATATAATCACATTATAAAGATAAAATCAAGTAGATCACACAAAATAAGAAAAAAAATAATTCAAAATCCTCCCTATAAAAAACCACAAAACCCAAAGTTTAAAGCACAAAACCCATAAGTGTTTCTAACAAGATTTGCAAAATCATAATCCATAATCAACACCACAAAATCCAGATCCAAAAAATTAAAACTACAAATTGTATAATCAATATCATAATCCATGAATAGTAAAGACTATAGAGGTTGACGATAATTTGATGACTAGAGGAGGTTGGCAATGATGTGCGACCAAAGAGGAGGGCGAATCGGAAAATGAGTCTAGATGAGGATTATAATGGAGAAAGGGGACAAGAAAATGAGTGAATAGAGAAAATAAGACAATGAAGGAAGATAATGTCATGGAGTAAGAGGATGAATGGGAGAACGAGCAAGGAGAAAATCAAAGAAAAGATTTTGAAATAAAGAAAACTAGATAAAAAAAAAAGTTGTTTCATTGGAGTGAAAATCTTCTAAAGTTCTTAAAATTGATATGGCATGGCAAGACCCACCAAAAAGAAGTTAAGCAACTTCAATTTAGTTCACCATTAGAAATGTTCTTGGCAATGCTTGGATAAATTTCTCCATATGCACTCAGAATAAATAAGGGGGTATAAATGAATTGAACTTCTCTTATAAGTTAAAACCAACTTTTACACCTAAGCTTTTACATAATTTAGATTCAAGAATTTCTATAAAAATTAAGTGTATAAGTTGGTTTAACTTCTGGGATAAGGTCAAGTCATTTTATTTTCTCGAATTTCTCCTCTAATAAGTATTTATGAAAAAGTTTATTTAAACAAGACCCTTAGATAACATTTCTAAATTGTGTACCAGCAACCCTTTTCACATTCTCTTTGTTTCTTATAACCAACTAGAGGAAGTAGCTAATCTCTACATCAATTTGTTCCCTCTTACTTGTTTCTATTTTAGTTCTATAAAAACAAACACACCACAAATGGTCATTTTAATGTACAACCTTTATGATTTTTATTGCACATGCAATTAAACATCAATCAAAAGAAAATTCCCCTTTTATGTAAAATAGAAATAATATATAACTATTGCAATTCATCATTCAAATCCTCAAGTATGGCATTGAATTTTCTTCATAAACACGAGAAAAGTGTAGAAAATGAAGATACTTAAATAAAATAATGCAAAAAGATTTGACCTTATAGAAAATTATACAACAATACTTAATTTTTCTATAAAGAATTCCATGTACTTGAATAATTTATTAATGAACTAATAGTATCTTATCAAGGATTATATGTACCCTAATTATTAATGAACTAATAGTATCTTTATTTATTATTGTCAATGGTTTATCTTTGTTAACAACTAGTCTTGAATTTTTATTTTATAAACCCTAAACCCTAAATCTAGAATTAAATCAAGAATTAAACCCTATTTCTTGTGCTTATTTCTTAGCTTTTTAAATACTAATAAATTAAATTTACATAATTTAACAAGAGTTTAATGAGCAAACATTAATCATATAAAATAGTTTTATACATGTTATTTATTCATAAATCATTATTGTTATGATTTTTAAAATATTTATTGACAAAGTTAATAATCTCACCATACATAAAATTTGTGATTGGAGGATTAAATAGTGTAAAATTAGTTATATTTATTTATATTTGGGTCCAAGATATAAAGTAACTATTTTGCTATATATGATTAATCCATAGGAAGTATTATTTATATTATGTAAAAAAATGATTTATTATGAATAATAAATGTTTGAATATAATAGCATCATTAAATACAATATTTGTGAAATATAATATATTTATTAAGTGTAATAAATATATTATATTTAATAATTTTATTAAATTTAATTGTTTATTATTATTTAATAATACAATAATTTATACTATTTAATGATATAATAAATAGTATCATTTACTGCATGTATTAAATAATAATAAATAAATAAATTTAATAATATTATTAAATATAATGAATTATTGAACGTAATGAATATACTGATATAGCAATAAATATTATATTTAATAATTAATAATGCT
>PYAF01003195.1:816003-831723 GCA_007407185.1 Glycine tomentella
ATTAAGTATGTCAAGCGATGTATCATTTTTTACTTATATAATTTCTCTTATAATTATTAGTTTTTTAAATAAATCTAATTCATCAATATCTGAGTTATTATTATATTTTAATGAACCTTCAAGATTAAGACAATATTCTTTTAAATTATTATTATCCAAAGACTTCAATTTCTTAATGCTAAATAAAAAAAATGTCTTCATATATTTTAAATTGTTCAAATCTATTTCTTAATGTTATAATTGTTTGATCTATTATATATAAGAAGTAATCAATTTTAAATAATTCTTTAGGCAATTTTACAACTTCATTATCAATATTCTCATCAAATTGTTTTTTCCTCGAATAACACGTTTTTTCACGAAACTTAGGTTCTGTATTCATTTCAGTAGCAATTTCTTTGACAGAAATTATAGCATTTTCAAATCCTTCTTCTCTATATTTTTCAAAAAAATAAATAAGACCTTTCAATTCTATAGTAACATTCATACCCATATATTTTGATTGTAACTTTTTACTAATAGAACTTATAACAAATAATATGTCATACCAAATAGTCATACTTAACAAAAATTAAAAAATTTCAAAGTTCATAAGTTGCTATACAACCGATTTCGCTTTTTATTTTAAGAGCATCATTAATTTCACCTAATTTTAATAAAGCATCTCTTATTTGTGGAGTTTGAAATCTTAAAGTTTTTATATTTTCAATGACTTTCTCATCATGTTTGTAACAATGGTTTGAGAGTTAGGTTAGGAATATGATCTTGTAGAATTTTCCATCTTTTTGTTGAAGAAAAAAATAGAGTATATATGCATTGTAGTACTCCAAAAACAGATGTAGCTTTAATTATAAATAAAACATTTCTCTAATGTTTCTTATCTGTATTTATTTGTTCTTGAACATTTTTATCAATTGTTTTATTTTTTAGTAACCTTATTTCTAAGTCAATCCATAAACTCATATTAGCAATGTGATCATTACTTATCTCATGATTTCTCAACTTTGTGACTAGTATTTCTCCAATCCCTACTACCTTCATTAGCTAATTTACTTGTACTAAGAACAAGATTAAACAATTTGTAACAAAAACAAAAGACTTTATCCAAATCTTGAGAATAAATATTAACCATCTTTTTTTTCACTTTGTTCATCATTAGCTAGGTAACTTCTGAATGTAAAATGATGAAGTAAGTGCCTTGAAAATTCATCCTTAGGAAAATCTATATTAGTAATTTTAATAGGACCTTTTTTCTACTAATAAATCTCTCAAACTTGTACTAATATTTGTCCATTGACTTGAATCATATATATTTTTAATAGTTGTTTCTTTTAATTTATTAATTTCTTCTTTTTTTTCATTTTAAGTTTGAGAATCAATATAATCTTGTTCATTAATTAATAATACTTCTTTGCTATCTTCATTTTCATCAATTACTACATTGTTAACTTGTTCATTAACTAATATGTCTTCTCTATTTCATTTTCATCAATTTGTACATTGTTAACTTGTTCATTTAACAAACAATTACCTATATTTTCATATTTATTTTTATTTGTTTTAATAAATATATCTAGAACTCCTTTTTGTGATTCAATTAAAGGATCAATTCTTTTATTTTTTTTAAGTTTTGAATAACCAGATTCAAATTTTCGAGTTGACATTTAAAAATAAAGCAAATAATGTATAAAAATAAATAAAAATTATAAATCAAGATTATGAAAAAATATTAGAACATTAAAATTTGATTGCCAACTTGCAAATGAATTTTGGTATATACTTCTTTGAGTTGAGATACTTCACCGCAATGCTCTCCGAACTTTGAAACTAATAAATGTAAAACAAAAATATTTTAGAATTTCAAGAAATTATACAAAAATAATACCAGAACTGAATCATAAAAAATACAATCTTATTTCAAAAAGTGAAAAAGAGCATACAAATTCAAATGATTTAGCTAAATAGATAGAAGAATTATCAAAATAACATGTGTAATAATTTACATGTGAATTACAACAGGAGCATCAAAGTCAAGCCACAAATCAAAAGCAAAACAAGGAATATTGAGGGAAAAATCAATAATAAGCATACTTAACCAAATGAAAATAAAGGAAGGAATAATCATAGAGCCACATAGAGTAGAAATGAGAATAAGAGTGATATTTTTGGGAGAGAGTAAAGAGTGACTTTTGAAAATTACTTTCGATAATTAGAGAAAATAAGAAAAGAGATTTCAGATTAATTTTAATGGAAATTGATACATTCAGATTGAGAGACATTTGATATAGACAATCAAGAGATAGGCTAATTAATGAAAATAAGTGAGTAAATAATTTTAAGTGAAACTAAATAATGAAGTTATGGGTCTTACCAAAAATTAAAGCTATATTTCTTCTGTATTATAAAAAAAATATGAGTCTTATAATTATTAATATATATTTTTAGTTCTCATTCTTTTGGAGGCCTATATTTAGTTGCTTTACCCTTGGGTCGACCATGTGAATATGAAACACACATAAAAAAGAAATGCAAATTGGAATAGTTTGAACCTTTTTAGAGGTAGGGATGACAAAACAAATTTATCGGATCAACTCGTCTTGGCCTTTTTTTATCAACATGTTCCATTTTTGCATGCTAAAAAATGGGTTGAGAAAAAAATTAGATGGATCAACCCGCCAACCCGTTTTTTTATTAAAAATATAATTTTAGTATTTATTTTGGTATTTTATAAATATATTTATTAATTTTTAATTATTTTATTTCTTGTCTAAATAAATTATTCTTCAAAATTTAAGATAATATATTCAATTGTTAAGTAAGTATTTATTATTTAATATTTATAAAAGATAAAATTAATTAAAATATATTTATAATTTATTTTTTCTTAATACTTTAATTTGATGGATCAACGGAACAACTAGTTAATCCAACAAAAATAGAACAGTTTGATGCTTTAAATCTATATATAAAATGTAGGATATGACAACTTGACCTATTTTTTATAAATTAGTAACAAAACATGTCAATCTAATTTGTCACCCCTATTCAGAGGTAGTTTGAAGCGTTTCCACGCCTTATATCTCAACTGCAACAACTTGACTTTTACAAATGTGTTTTAAAAATCTTGGGGGAAAGTCTTTATACACCATCCTTAAGTCTAATACACCCATATGGAAATAGTGAAATTCCGTAAACACCCTTGCTTATAAGGCTAACCTTCAGTTCACTCACTGTTGAAATCCCAATCCACGCGCATCTCCTTTCTTCTGCGTCTTCTGCGACTATCACTCCTTCGTGTTTTCCGAATTTGGCTAGTGCTCTGGTGCGGTTATTGGCTAGTGCTTCTGTCGTGGTCATTGTTTCCGCCGTCTGCCATGAGTGGTTCCTCCCTTTCGTTTCTTTATGATTTTTGGATGGCACGGATTGGAGAATCCCTAAAGTGCATACGGATTGAGTTATGCGTAGGAGGTTTACGGATTGACCAATCCGTATGCACTTTACGGATTAGTCAATCCATAAAGTTCATACGGATTCGTCAATCCGTATGAATTTTACGGATCAATCAATCCGTAAAGTTCATACGGATCAGTCAATCCATAAAGTTATTTTATTTTAATTATTCAACTTTTAAATATAATTATGAAATAATGGTTAAATAATTTGTTGTTTTTTGGTTATTTGACATATTTTAGCCTTTAGGAAGTTCATGAAATTAGAATAAATAATTATATTCTTGTATTAATGATAATAATAGTGATGCTTGGCTGGATGGAAATGTTTTGTTTTTCCTATACATTATAAATAGAAATAGAGAAAAAGATTGTTATTGTTATAGGGATCATGTATAGGGATCATGTAAGACTTAGGAATCATGTAAGACTTTAGGAGCTTAATAATATTGTTATTGTATAAGGATCATGTAAGACTTAGGAACTAGTACTAAGCTAGATGCTTTAAAATGTTTTGTTTTAAGGTAGATGTTTTAAACTGATGAAGAGAAAGACTTAGGAACTATTTATTAATGAATAGTTTATGCGTTATGAATTGAGGTTCATAGTACACCAATATATACATGTAGAACTGCTAAGTTATCAGTGAATTACTGGATACCATTGAGACACATTCATGATTTGACTTGTGAGCCACATTGTTATTTTTTTTAATAATAAGCACATAATGATCAATATGCATCATATATGGTCAGTTGTTGGTACTGTAATGTTGGCAAGTAGTTTTTTGCACAGTTTTGCACTTAACATCATATATGGTCATACCTTATACCTGTCAGTATTTATATGCACAACATCCTTGAAGGATGAAATCATTTGTGTATATAAGAAACAAAAAACTTATAGTTAAGTTGATTTGATAGTTTGTTTGTTGATTTAAGGAAAATTATTTGATGATGTTAGATCCTGGGCGTTGAGTTTTTGAAGTTGCTTGATTATTAATAGTTTGGTATTATTTTTCATTGTTGGTTGGTTTGAAGTGTGACACAATTAATCACTTGGAACCATAGGTTATGGTTAAAACATTAGGATTGCGTCAGGCATTAGGGCGAGATGTAGACAGAGGAAGTGGTAGAGACCATTGTGGGAATGAAGAGTTAGCCCCTCAACGTTGTAGGCCTACGGCCTCTGCCAGAAGACAACGGCTAGGGGCAGTTGTTGAATGAGGATCTTCCAACTCTGGACCAACATGCAGGGGCTGCTGTTCATCAGGATACTCCTGTTCAGGATCGACGTATGGAGCCTGATATCCCTGGCATGGATGATGCAAGTGATGAAATACAGTCTTATCCAGGTGGCCCGGAGGACTGTTCAGTGTTGACAAAGTACGTTGAACATGTGGCTCTTCGAGTGTGGGAAAGACACGTAGTTTTATGTTTCCTTCATAACAAATTGCTTTTTTTCTTTAAATGTAACTGTTGTATGATTAATATGTTTGCTGGAATGCCCTAAGTTAAAATTGGCTTCCCACGGAAGAAAAGTTCACAAATTTGGGCGGTCTGCACCAGAGATTGAAGGATTGGTTACGGGTACGGACTTGGCCCCTTTGATTTACTGCTCAGTCAAGACCGGAGACAGGGGATTGCTCTCAGCTTTTGTGGAGAGATGGCACTCTGAGACAAACAGCTTTCATTTGTCCGTCGGGGAGTTGATTATCACCTTGGGTGATGTCGCGGCCCTGTTGCATGTCCCCATCGTAGGAGATTTCTTATCGTTTGACATGATTGATGTTGGCCAGGCCGTACATATCCTTGTTGAATTGCTTGAAGTATCTGCAGAAGAAGCTGGAGCGGAGATTGAGCAATGCCATGGGGCATATGTGCATTTGTCTTGGCTGCGAGACTTATATGCTGTGAAATGTCAGTCGATGAAGTGGATTCTAGCGACCAGAGCATACTTGCTTCATTTGGTTTGGTGCACCCTCTTTTCCAACAAGAGTGCCACACATATCAGTGTGGTATTCTTTGAGGCATTTCGCGATGTGGACCAAGTAGGAGGATATGCTTGGGGTGCGGCTGCTCTGGTTTATATGTATTCTAATTTTAATTATGCATGACAGCATCATGGCAAAATCTTGCCAATTATGTCACACTGTTGCAGGTAATTCCTTTCGTTGTTGACATAGTTATCCGTTGGACAATAATTGTTATAACTTTGATAATTATTTAAGGTTGTTGTCTATTAATTTGTAGTGTTGGATTTATGAGCATTTCCCAACTATTGGAAATGTCTCTGCAGCCCACGACTACCAGGAGAGGCAACCACAAGCGTGTCACTGGAAGGTTGAGAAGGCATTACCGATCAGCACCTATCGTAGGCGACTGGATAGGTTGCTCATGGACGATGTGTGGTGGACTCCATATGGCGATCGCCATGCGCATAGAGAGTTCTCATAATATCGCTATTCTTTGGCTATATTTGATGTGGACCGGTAGTTGTAAGACTTTTACCAGAGAGGGTGGCGAGACAATTTGGATTTGTTCAAGTAATTCCAGAAATCCAAATCACTGAATCGTCATCAACCGACGAAGTCGATGAAAGATGGATGCAATTTGTCGATCACATAGTCTCGACTACAGAGAAGGTAACCTATCCAGTCAGGCAGTGGTTGGGTATCTTGATTGGTTTTTTCGTGTGTCGCATCCTTTTATGACACCCCCACAGAGTGGTGATCCTGTTAGACACCCTCCGATTGAGCGTCAAATTGTTCCAGATCCTTCACGTCCACGTATTGAGGAACCAACACCAGTTCCATCTTCATCTCAGGAGCCTCGACATGTTATGGTATGAAACTATCTTTAAAGTTTGTTTTGAACTACATTTATTTAAAGTTATAAACCAAATGTCATACTAATTAATGGTTTTGTTATTGTCTCAGGGTACATGCCAAAGGCTAGCAGAAGGATTACAAGAAATGTTGGACATGCGTATGGTCACTGCTGGAACCAATGCCTACGTCGCAGTTGAACGCCTAATGTGTATAGCACATTCCGTCAGAGAAGAAGGATGTGTTTATGTGCGACCCAGACGGGCGAGACATGATGGTGGACAAGGCGACATGTGATTTTACTTAGGATATTATGACTTTATAACTTCTATGGTTTTTTATTATTTTTTCTTAACACATTTTGATGGACACTACATTAGTGGATTAATTATTGAACAAATGTCTTATGTTTTTCCTATATGATTGCGTAGCAAAAAACAATCGTTGCATAGGGTTTCGCTCCCATCATAGTTTGGAATACACTCAACCTAACAAAAGGTTACAAACTTTGTTGCCACAACATAACAAATGGGAATCCAAAATGGCAATCAATAAAAATATCATGCCAAGCCATCACGTAAGTCAACATGCAGTGTACGCATTTTCTTTAAATTAGTACATGATTGCATTCGAACAAAAGTGTGTGAACTGAACTGGGGAAAAAATTAAAATATAGCAATTTTAATAAAAAATTATGAAAATATTGTAGTTTCCAAATTATTTATAATTGTATAACAATCAATCACGTCGTCTCCACACTTGTTCAATCACGTCCTCCTCAGGCATGACTGGTGTTCAATCACGTCCTCTCCAGGCGTGACTTATGCAGAGAGAAGTAATTAGAAAAATAAAAAATTGCATGCAATTCACTAATTGAATAAATAAAAAATTAGAAACCAAGAAATTTTTTGAAGGTTCGAAGATTAAATCATAATTTTGAGGTACTTAGAGACATCTTTTGGAAAAAAAATTTGACTAGGGACTTGCTTAGAGCTCAATTTCGAGCGCGTAGCCACCAATTTATGACCTTTGAAAGTTTATATACATCGCTCCGCAAAATAACACGTGTCACCACCTGGTGAGTCACGCCTGGGGAGGACGTGATTGAACACCAGTCACATGGGGAGGACGTGATTGAACACGTATGGGGATGATGTGATTGATTGCTATACAATTGTAAATAATTTGGAAACTACAATATTTTTGTAATTTCTTATTAAAATTATTATATTTTAATTTGTTTGCCCTGAACTGTGAAGTCAATCTCGGTTAGGCTCTATTTTTTTGGCAAAAGAACCTAAATAATACAATTTAAATAAAAAATTACCAATTTGGGGTTGTCTGGAAACTATTTACGAATCTGGGACAGTAGGTCATGCCCAAAACCAGGCGTGACTAGGGGGGCAGTCACGCCTGGTTTTGGGAGTGACCAGTCATGCCCAGTTTTGGGCATGACCCACTTGTATAAATGCCCCCACTTTTCACTTTTCCCTCATTTTTGACTGTTGCGCCTTCTCTGTAGAAGTTCCAGAAGTATATTGTGAGTGATTTTGCAGCGTGAAGCTCTGCCAACAAGTAAGTTATTTGATTAATTGTGTATATTAGTTGATATGTTATATTATAAAATTGTTAGTGACATGTTGAATTGTTAGTGTTTAGGGTTTAGTTTTGTAAAAAATGTTTGGTATTAGGGTGCACAGTTTAGTTTAGGTTAGGGTTTAGGGTTTAAGGTCTATGGTTTAGGGTTTAGGGTTTATGGATTAGGGTGTACGGTTTAAGGTTTATGATTTATGTTTTAGGGTTTAGGGTTTGGTGTTTAGGGTTTATGGTTTACGGATTAAGATTTAGGGTTTAGGATTTATGGTTTAAGGTTTTAGGTTGTAAGGGTTAGGGGTTAAAAAGATATTCTAACACAGTTTTTTGAAATTTATGTGTACAACGAAGCTCTGCGAAGAAGTTATTGTTTTTGTTGAGTGGAAGAAATGAGTTCAGGTGGTGATGAGATTGCCCGTGTTGTGTTATTTTATAATGGAAGGAAATTTGAAGGGAAACAGGGTGTTGTTTTTGGCAAAACCATATTTGTACCACCAAAACAGAAGAATAAAAGGAATTTCAATAATTCAAAGATCAATCAAAAATACTTACTTTAGAAGTTCATCAAAACCTATAACTTGTAACTATTGTATGAAGAAAGGACATACATCTTTTAAATGCTATGCTAGGAAGTACTATGTACCTAATGGAGAATGTATTTGGGTACAAAAGAGGAAGAAAATTGATAACCCCTATGGACCCAACCTTAATTGGGTACCTTTTCTTGTTACTTGATTTAAATTTTACAGGTGTGTCTAAGAGCAAGAACACCACTATGGTATCTTGATAGTGGCTACTCTAGGCACATGACTGGTGACATATCCATGCTTACAAATGTCAAATTAAAATATGGAGGTTTTGTCACTTATGGAGATAATAACAAAGGCAAAATAATTGGAGAAGGAAACATAGGAGACAACCTTAAGACAATGATCAGAAATGTCTTGTATGTTGATGGCTTGAAACATAATCTCCTAAGCATAAGTCAACTATGTGACAAAGGGTTCAAAGTTTCCTTCAACAACAATTGGTGATTAATATGTGACAGTCAAAGTGGTGAAGTTATCCATATTGGCAAAAGAAAAGGTAACATTTATGTTTTATCCATTGATCATGGATTCATACATAACACTAGCTACCTTATAAGTAAAATTGATGAAACTTCGTTATGGCATAGAAGAGCTAGTCATATAAATATGCATCATATGAACAAGCGTGTAAGAAAAGACTTAAGTTTGAGAAGGATAAAATATGTGAAGCTTGTCAAAGAGGTAAACAAACAAAGAATTCATTTCAAAGTAAAAATGTTGTTTCTACTTCAAGACCTCTTGAGTTGCTTCATATGGATTTATTTGGTCCTTCTAGAACCATGAGCTTGGGTTCTATGGGCTTGTTATAATAGATGATTACTTAAGATATACATGGACTTTATTCATAAGATCCAAGAGTGATGCATTCATAGCTTTTAGAAAATTGGCCAAGATAATTCAAAATGAAAAATCTTGCAATATTGTTTCAATTAGAAGTGATCATCGTGGAGAATTCCAAAATGAACATTTTGAAAATTTTTGTGAAAAATTTGGAATAAATCACAATTTTTCAGCTCCAAGAACACCCCAACAAAATGGTGTTGTGGAGAGGAAAAATAGATCACTTGAGAAAGGTGCAAGAACACTTCTAAATGAAACAAACTTGCCTAAGCATTTGTAGGCAGATGCTGTAAGTACAATTTGCTATACTTTGAATAGGATTCTCACAAGACCCATTTTGAAGAAAACCCCTTATGAACTATACAAAGGAAGGAAACCAAATATATCTTAGTTTAGAGCTTTGGCTGCAAGTGTTTTGTGCTAAATAATGGTAAAGATTCTCTTGGAAAATTTGATTCTAAAGCTAATGAAGTAATTTTTCTTGGTTACTCTTTACAAAGTAAAGCTTATATGATCTTTAATAAAAGAACATTATGTGTTGAGGAATCTGTCCATGTTATATGTGATGAGACTAACCCTTCTAAGGAGAATTTGGAGTGTGATATTGATGCAGGAGAATGGAAGAATTTATGCAATCTAATGATTTGAATGAAAAAGAAAAAGTTGAACCAGATAATGAGATGGAACAGTCTACTCCATTACAAAAGCACAAAGATCGGAAAACCACTAAAGATCTTTCCCTTGACAACATAATTGGGGAAGTATCCAAGGGAGTTTCTACTAGATATTCTCTAAAAAATCTTTGTTGTGATATGGCTTTTGTCTCACAAATTGAACCAAAAAGTGTTGATCAAGTTCTGCTAGATGAACATTGGTTAATAGTTATGCATGATGAATTGAATCAATTCAAAAGAAATCAAGTTTGGGAATTAGTTCCTAGACCATCTACTCATATTCCTATTGGCACAAAATGGGTTTTTCGAACAATTTGGATGAAAGTGGCATCATAATAAGAAACAAGGCTAGATTGGTTGCAAAAGGATACAACCAAGAGGAATACATTGATTATGATGAAACTTATGCCCTGCTTGCTTGATGAACTTTAAATTGTTTCAAATGGATGTTAAAAGTGCATTTTTGAATGATTACATAGATGAAGAAATATATGTAGACCAACCCCTGGATTTACTGATTACAAGCATCCTAACCATGTTTTCAAATTAAGAAAAGTTTTATATGGTTTGAAACAAGCACCAAGATCTTAGTATGAGAGGTTAAGCAAATTTCTGCTTGAACAATCTTTCACAAGAGGACAGGTGGATAAAACCTTGTTCATCAAGAGAAGAGAAAATGATATCTTGCTAGTTCAGATTTATGTGGATGACATTATATTTGGTTCAACTAATCAATCTATGTGCAGAGAATTTTCTGTATCAATGTAGAGTGAATTTGAGATGTCAATGATGGGAGAGCTTACATTCTTCCTAGGATTACAAGTCAAGCAAATGAAGAATGGAACTTTCCTTAGCCAAACCAAATATTGTCTGGAAATGATCAAGAAGTTTGAAATGGAAAGCTGCAAGGATGTTGCAACACCAATGACAACATTTACCTATCTTGATTCAGATGACAAAGGAAAGAGTGTTGATGAGTCCAAATATAGATGAATGATTGGTTCTTTGCTATATTTAACTGCAAGTAGACCTGACATTATGTTAAGTGTATGCTTGTGTGCTAGATATCAAGCAAATCCAAAAGAATCTCATCAAACAGTAGTCAAAAGAATTCTAAAATATCTTAAGTCTACACCAAAAGTAGGACTATGGTATCCAAAAGGTACATCTATTAGCTTGATTGGATATTCTGATTCTGACTTTGCGAGGTGCAAATTGGATAAAAAGAGTACCAGTGGTACATGCTACTTGTTAGGAAGCTCTTTGATTTCTTGGCACTGCAAGAAACAATCATGTATTGTCTTATCTATTGCTAAAGCTGAATACATCTCTGCTGGAAGTTGTTGTGCACAAAGTCTTTGGTTGAAGCAACAACTTTAAGACTTTGATGTTGAGATTAAGGAGATACCATTGTTGTGTGATAACACAAGTGCCATCAACATATCCAAAAATCCGATTATGCACTCAAGGACAAAGCACATTGAAATAAGACATCACTTCATTAGAGATCATATCCAAAAGGGTAACATCAAAATTGAGTTTGTTGATACTAACAATCAATTAACTGATATTTTTACAAAACCTATGGATAGAGATAGATTCTTCACACTTAGAAACATGATAGGAATTCTAGATGAATCTAGTATATGCTAGCATGTTGTTTGTGTGCTCATCTACATGAAAACATATCATTTATTGGCCATTCATCTCAAATAAGTGCAAATTCAAAATTGTTGCATAGATATTGTCCATGCTGATAAATTCACTGTAATAATCAATTAAGCTGCCGAATAATCGATTAAATGGACTTCAATAGCCCTTTGGAGTGAGTTTTGTACTTATGCAATCGATTACAGAAGTGAAATAATCGATTATTCTTCCTTCAAAATTATTTCAAAATCCAAATCTCACTGGAATAATCGCTTATGCCTTGAATTAAACGATTACACAAGCTTAAAATCCATTTTAAATATCAAATTTCACTTTAATAATCGATTACCACCTATTGTAATCGATTACACTTCATCTTCCTTAACTGAATCTCACTGGTTTAATCGATTACACCTCGTGTTAATTGATTACAGTCCTCTGTAAAAACAATTTTGCTTATGAATTAATCGATTACATAAGCTCGTAATTGATTATTCATGGAGTTACTGCAAAGTCTGATAGATTTTTTGAAAATTGTAACTGTCTAACTACTATCAAATTCAAAATTTGAAAATTCTGAGCTTTTATGATAATGGGCTTATTCGAAATAACAATTTTTTCTTTCAAATTTCAAACTTTAGAGTCTAAAAACATCTATAAATACAACTTTTTGGTGAAAGGGAAAAACATATCATTCCCTTCTTCTTCTTTGAGCCTTGCTGTGCTTTTCTATTCGTTTCCTGAGTCTAGATACTCTGTCATTTAGTGTCTACCTCTGTTCTCACCATGTCCACATCTAAGAGAATGAAAAACTCTAAGAGAAAAGCTGCTGAAACCTCTAACCCTACAGTTACTAGGTTAGATAATTGGTTTCCTGCTGAGCGTGACAAAATTACTTACCTACAGTTTAATGCTACAAAGCTTATTTGTCCTCCCAAACACCTTGACCTTACCTAGTTCACTGGAGAAGGTTTTTAATTCCCTGCTTTGCTTGAAGCCCAGGGATTGAAAAAGTTTGTTGAAGTGAAGGGTACTTTTTACCTTGAATTAGTGAAGGTGTTCTACACCTGTGCTAAGGCTTCCATGGATGGGACAATACTGCCTCAAGTCAATGGAGTAGCCATGGAAATCACCCCTGAAGTCTGGAAAGAAGTGGCTGGCATTTCCTTTGTTGGTGAAAGGAAATTTGAAGAAGAGGCTGGGGGTTACAATAGGGTGGATACCTATAAAGGAATGCTTCTTGATCCTCACATGAGGCTGAAACTGAGGCTTAATACTGGCCCTATGACCCATGAAGATAGACTTCTTCATTATATCATCACCTACATATGTTGGATATAGGGGGAGCATCATGAAGATTAAAAAGGATTTGATTCAAGATTGGTTTTGAGCTTTCAACATGCTTGGATGCCTTGAAGTTTTTTAATTGTATTATGTGTAAGAGAAAGGCTAATCTAATGATCCATGCATTGCATTCACGCATTCATTCATAAACTTAAAAGGTTTTCATAAAAAATAACAAAGCTTTTATATTTTGGTTAAGGTTTTAATCTGATTGAAATGTTTTTGGAAAAATGCTATTTTCACTGGTTTAATCGATTACCTTACTGATATAATCGATTATTTTGTTCTTCGTTCAATATGGAAAATCTTTTATGAACATTGTAATTGATTGCCTATCAGAATAATTGATTATTTGGCCTTTGTTTACAACAAAACTGTTTTGTTAATGATTTTAATCGATTATTTAAATGTTGTAATCGATTACATAGTTAATCATGGATTTTAAGTTCTACTGGGATAATCGATTACCATTATTCGTAATCGATTACATAGGCTATTTGAGAAAAGCCACTTCCCTGTTTTAATCAATTACCACAGCTTGTAATTGATTACATAGTTCATTCTGAAAATATAAGTCTTCTGCTTTAATCAATTACCAAATCTTGTAATCGATTACATAGTGCATTTTGTTATCCTGAGACTTTTGTCTTAATCGATTACAGCTCGAGATAATCAATTATTTTGCTCGTTGCTGAAACCCATAAACATTCTTGAACAGTTTAATCAATTACATGGGTATTTTAATCGATTACATAAGCGGATTAGTCGATTATCAGACGCGTTTAATCGATTACAGTTAGTTACAAATTCTGTTATAAATAGGATTGAAGGCTTGACTTGTTTAACAACTTGATCACTTCGTATTTCTGAGTATACACAAGCCTTCTAAGCAATTCCTAAGTGATTTTCTCAGTGTTTTCACTTCTTGCTTCATTCAAAACATCAATGGGTCTTTGAATGATTCTTGAGCAAGATTCTTTTCAAGATTAAGGAAAAGCATGTTCTGATTTAGTTTGCTACTCAACCTGATTTGATAATTCATGTGCATAACATTCATTGGATCATTAGGTTGTCTCTCTCCTTAATCTTTGTGTGTAAATTTGGTTCTGAATTCTTGTTGTATTTGGCTATTGTAAATTTGAAACTGATTTGATAATTCATGTGCATAACATTCATGTGAAATCATATAACTCAGGGGGAGTAAATTTGAAACTTTGAATGAATGCTTAACACTTGATCTTACTCACTTGTTCTTGCAAAAAGCTAATCTGATTTTAGACATCAAGTATAAATTTCCAATCCTTCATCCCTCAAATGCAATCAAAAGATATCCTTCAAATGCAATCAAAAGATAGACAAATACGACAATTGATATTCGGCATGCTCAAAGCCAAAAAGGGGGAGATTGTTGGATTAAAAGGAAGCTGCAACAAGATTGAAGCAAGGATGGCTTGAAGTTTTAGCTTTTCACATGCCCAATCATTTGATGGCATTTGTAATTGACTAAGTGGTTCAAGTACATAGCCTAGTGATCCTTGCATTGCATAATTCATTCACATGCATTCATATGTAGGATAAAAGCTTAAAATGATTGCATTTACAAAGAAAACATGTTCTAATGGTTAAGGTTTTTTGAAAAAGGAAAACTTACTGTTTTAATCAATTACTCAGTATTATAATCGATTACATGCTTTCGTTTTTAATATGAAAAGGCCATGAAGAACACATTAATTGATTACAGTGTTCTTGTAATCGATTACATAGTGTAAAATGAATATCATACATTGATGCTTTAATCGATTACCATTAATCGTAATAGATTACAGAGGCTAATTCAATCGATTACAATGGATTGTAATCAATTACATAAGCCAAAAAGAAAGCAATGCTTTGCTGCTTTAATCAATTACATGTTGTAATAATCGATTATTCTGTTCAAAAACATTTTCCAGAAAGATGAGGAACAATTTAATTGGTTATTTAGAAGCTTTAATCGATTACATAAGCATAATAATTGATTACACCATCGATTTAATCGATTATTGTTAGTTAAAACTGTTTTATAAAAATTTTGGTGAGTCTGTTTTCTATAAATAGACCTTGTACGGATTGTTTAACATACATGAGCGAATTACATAAAAAATACTAAGATTTCTAAGAGTTCAAGAGGCTGATTTCTGAGTGAAAAAATCTTTTGAAGATCAAGATTTCTGAGTTTTTCTAATGAAGATGTGTTAAAGAAAAGAGTTTTTCTAATGAAGATGTGTTAAAGAAAAGAGTTTTTCAAAATAGTGATTCTAAGTGAAAATGATAGGAATACTTCAATACAACCAAGAGGGGGGTGAATTGGTTGAATCCTTGGTAAATTAAAATTTTCAAATCAGAGTGTTCACAGGATCTTTATCACTTTAAAAATTGTTTTAAACCAAGAATCTTATATTCAATCAAATTCCTCTGTCAAGAAATCAATAAGCAAATGATAGTTTTCTATTTAATGAAATTTGATTCACAAACAAAACAATTGAGAGATGAAGAGATAGGAATAAAGATCAGTCACAAATTTTATACTGGTTCACTTCAAACACTATGAAGCTACATCCAGTTCTTCCACTCAACACTAGAGTAGAGTTCCACTATTGCAAATAATATTCTTACAAGATATTACAAGCCTCTCTTTATCAACCCTAGATAAAGTTCAGAAGTCTAAAACACTATTAGACCCTTAGAGACCAAACCCAAAACTGAGAACACTA
>PYAF01003196.1:3066-37615 GCA_007407185.1 Glycine tomentella
TTGAAGAGTCTCGAGTTTCTGTTGTTGTTTTCTCTAGAAACTATGCAGAGTCGCGATGGTGTTTGGAAGAGTTGGAGAAAATAATGGAGTGTCACAGAACAACAGGGCATGTGGTAGTGCCAGTGTTCTATGATGTAGATCCCTCTGAAGTACGTCATCAAACAGGCCACTTTGGAAAAGCACTTCGAAACCTTGAGAACAGACTTTTTAAAGTGGAAGAGGAAAAGCTGCCACCATGGTGGAAGACGCTTCATGAGGCCGCTGGCATCTCAGGGCTTTCTGTAGTCCGAAACTGCAAGTAATAAAAACAGCTTTCTTGTATTTTTACTGAACATTGTCCCTGGAATTTACGATTATGAAATTCATAACATGTACATGTATGAAGTGATATAATAGAGATGGGTAATAAGATAAATCTCCTCACGCGGCATTGGTGGGAAGCACTTTGTAAGGCTGCTGGCATCTTGGGGCCAGTCTCAAAGTTCAGGTAATTGAGACAGTTTATATTTTCAGATTTTTATTGAACATTGTCTCTAAAAATAACATTTATGAAATTCATGACATGTATGACGCAGAAAAATAGACACTGCTAATAACATAGACCACTTTGTAGAGCGTTGGAGGGACGGACTTTGTGTTGCCACTTGCATCCCGGGGTATTTAGACTCAAATATTTTTTACTGAACATCGTCTCAAGATTTAATTCCTCATTTGGTGCGTATAATTACAAAAACTTTACCTTTTAGGTTTTATACTTAAAAACATCTCATTCTAGTCGTTGTATACCATTTTAGTCCTTGCCACAGGATTAAAAATGATGTGTAAGGACTAAAATGGGATGATTTCAAGTATAGAGACTAAAATGTAAAGTTTTTGCATCTATAAGGACAAAATAAGTAATTAAAGTATATCTAAAAATAACATTTATGAAATTCATAACATGTATGAAGGAGAGGAATGTTGATTTCTGGAAAGTTAATAGATCTCCTTGTGAAGCATTGGAGGGAGACACTGTGTGAGGCACTTTGTGAGGCTGTTAGTATCTCAGATGGTGCAGCCTTAAATTCCAGGTAATTGAGACACTTCCTACTTTATGATTTTTTCTGAACATTGTCTCCGAAAATACTAACTTTTATGAAATTCATAACGTGTATCAAGTGGAGAAAATGAGATGGCTAATAAGATAGATCTGCTTGTGAAGCATTGGAGTGAGCAACTTTGCGAGGCTGCTGGCATCTCGGGGGGTGCAGACTTAAATTCCAAGTAATTGACACAATTTCTGTTTTTAGATTTGGCTTAATATGTTTTTGATTCCTAATAAATATCCAAATTTTGTGTTTGTTCTCTCATAAATTTTCATTTTGCGTAGAGTCTTTAATAAAACAATAATTTTATTTTTAATCCTTGATACTTAATTTTGGTCTATGATAAATTAATGAATTTTATGTTTGGTCCCTGATAATTTTTTTTATTTGTTATTAGTCAGGATTGAAACAAAATTCACTAATTTATTAGGAAACAAACACAAAATACACTAATTTAACAAAGACTAAAACTAAGGAAAAAAACAAAAGTGTTATTTTATTAGAGACTAAATGTTAAACAAAAATTTATTAGGACAGACAAAAATTTAGTGTTTATTAGGGATAAAAACATATATAAACCTTTAGATTTTTACTCAACATTGTTTCTAAAAATAACATTTATGAAATTCATACCACGTATGAAGAGGGGAAATGAAGCTTGCTAATGAGATAAACCTCCTCGTGAAGCATTGGAGGGAGGCACTTTGTGAGGCTGCTGGCGTCTCAGGGGGTATAGGCTTAAATTCCAGGTAATTTAGAAAACTTTCTGCTTTCATTTCTTTCTGAACTTTGTCTCTAGAAATCACGTTTATGAAATTCATAACATGTATCAAGTGTTGAAGATGAGATCAGAAGAGATTTTATAGTCCTTGTGATGTGTTGGAAGGATGCACTTCGTAAGGCTGCTGGCATCTCAATGTTGGTCCATGATTACAGGTAATTGAAATTCTTTGCGCTTTCTCAGTATTTTTACTAAACATCGTTATTGCACATATTAGTTTGTTATTGGTTCATGAGTTTATTTGTTTGTTATAACCTATAAACCTACTATACAAAGCAACTATGTATCCACTTTGCTGTGTTGATCAATAAAAGAATTAGCCATTTCTTATTCTTGAATCGTTTCATGGTATCACACTATCACTATCAGAGCTCCTTTTTGGAACTCTGCTGTGCATAGTCTTCGAAAGTGCCTCCTTGCAACAATCTGAATGCGAATAATCCCTCCTCTACTCTGAATCCTGTACAAGATCCTATGAACCTTTTCTCTGTCAATCCAAATGAAAATCCCGCAGCATCAATCGTTTGTTCTCCATTGACTGGTATGAATCACCACAAGGGGGCTCTAGCGATGCAGCAAGTGTTGATTACAAAGAACTAGCACAAATTTGTTGATGGAAATCAGAAAACCTGATCGGTTTGATCCAGTTTACGAAACATGGGAAAGATGCAACAACAGTTTTGTACTTTCCTGGATTATGATCTCTGATGCTAGGAGGAATTTGTGAGAAAGATTCTGATGCTAAGAAAGCATTGCTAACACAGAACTTGCCTCTGATGCTAGGAGGAATTTTCGAGAAAGATTCTCACAAGCAGATCTGGTAAGGATTTCCAAAATTGAGGAAGGCTTATATTCCTTCAAACAGAATTCACTTTCTGTCGCTCAATTTTTTAACGAACTCACGGTAGTGGATAATGTTTTCAGTGAAAGGAACTGGAGCCTAAAAAGGCTACTGAGCAGCCTGTTGTAACGGGCCTCAATGGTGAAGAATACAAGACTGTTATTTAGCATGTGTTCGGATAGAGTATTTAAAGTGGATAATGTAATTTTTTAGGGTATTTCAATTGATACTCAGGAAAATGCTCCATTTGGATATCTACTTTCAAAATTTCACAAATTCTCCAAATTTCTGGTCCTTTGTTAAAATGAGGAATTTACAATTCCAGTAAAATAGGTGGAATTTCAAATTCCACCCGTCACACACCACGTGCCCTTTCCTCTCGGTTCTGTTGTTTATCGACAACAGAAGATTACTCCACGAGATCAATTTTCAGCAACCTCCTGCAACTGGAAACTCATCGGAGTTCGATATCACTCAACCGGGTTGAGGGCACAAGTTGAAAACTCAACTCTCAAGCATCGTTTGCTGCAGGACTCTGACAGACATGGCAGATACACTGCATCAATCGCTGCCAGCAGGCATGTTTCCCGATGTACACATTCTGACATCCTCACCACCACCGTCGATGATGTCGACGCGGATCCATCAACGTGGTGGTGTTGTGCCTCCTCACCGTCAATGCTATCAAGGTTGCAAAGCTTCAAACATGGCTAATGCTTGGTCTTCGATCCATCAACGAGAATCTTGCAGTAGTTAAAATCTTGGACCATCACTATTGGAGAAGTTTCTCAGGTAGAAGGATATAGTGGAGCCGAATCAGTTTTGAGTTTTGAAAGGATGATAAGGAGATAATAAACAAATGATCCAAATTAAATTAATAATCCAAACATCTGCAATTGTATGAAATTTGAAATCCTTCATTTTAAATTCTTTGGTATTTTAAAACTCTATCCAAACACAGATGGTTTTTGGCCCAGTCTGTCTGATATGTCTCTACACTTGCTGCTGCCCACAGGAAAATTTGATAGTAGAGCCCAAAAATGTGCCTTTTTGGGGGTACAAGGCAGGAGTTAAAGGATATTTAGCATATGACATCCATAGCAAAGAAATTTTGCTATCCAGGAATGCTCAATTTTATGAACACATATTCCCTTGCCTCTCTCAGTCCAGCTCTCAACCATCTTTGTTGTCAATGCTACCATTTGCATTAACCAACAAAGATAACCACCTAAACATGTAAACTAAAGGACTATATTTGTCTTATCACTACTACTAAGCCATCAAAATGCCTTTATCCCGTTAGTTCTTACCTCTCCTATCAGTCATTATCCCCTAATCACAAATCCTGTGGCCTTTTCATTGTTGTAAATTTTCAAGAGGAAATAAAATCAATATTTGCTTAGAGAGAACAAAAATATATATTGAAGGAGAAGATGAAGATACGATGAAAAATAATTGAAGGGTTAAGTTTATTTACCAGCAACAATTACATTTATAATATTCAAATAAAACAGAAAAAATTATTTGTTACCAAGATTTTAGCAACATTGGATAATAACCTAACAACCTAACTTGATCCTAAAATATAGGAACTACTTATTGACTAGAACAATAACTGAAATACTAAAAAATAAAAAATAGTTGCAGTCCAAAAAGCATATAACTAACACTCCTCCTTGCTTTAGGATATGCAAACTTCAATATTCTTCTGCCTAAAAACTCAACCTTGCTAACAAAAAGTGGTTTTGTAAACAAATCTGCTAGTTGATCTTCTGATGTTCAATGCCAACTTTCTGAATTTTTTTTTTTTTTTGAGGTGTATTCCATTGTCAGATCTTAGAATATGAATTTGCTTGCCACTTTGATTTTCTACTAATTTTTTGAACTTCCAAAACGCTCCATAATATCGATTATCTGCTAATGAAGGAGCTTTTTAGATCCAAATATATCTGTGTGGACTAATTGCAGCTTAAGAGTGGCTCTTTTTGCTGTCCTCAAAAATGGATTCGTTTTTTGCTTTCTGAATAGACGAGCCTTGCATGTTGGTATGTGATCATCAAGTTCTGGAAAATCAGTTGTCATTCTCTTGGAATTCAATTGCAGCAACCCTTGGTGGTGATAATGCCCAAGCCTTTTGTGCCAAACTTCTGTGATGTTTTCTTTGATTGGAAAAACAATTTGCTCTTCCTCGAATGGATTTAGAGCAAAACCTTTCTCTTTCATTTTTACTTTAAAGATATTCTGATTAGCTACATCTCTAATCAGGCAAAAATTGTCTTAAAAAATAACTTTAAAGCCTCTTTCAATCAATTGGCCAACACTCAGCAGATTTTGTTGAATTTCGGGTACAAAAAGGACATCAGGAATAAACTTTGTACCTGAGCTACTTGTTATTGCAACTGTCCCCTTTCCTTTGACTGAAATATAATCACCATTGTCTATTTTGACTTTGGTGATGTTGGTTGGTTTTAAATCTTTGAAAAGCTTTATGTCATTGGTCATATGATTTGTGCAACCACTGTCAATCAACCAACTCTTACTCTCTTTGCTACTTGCAAAACACTTGGCCACAAAGAGCTAATCCTCCTCCTCCTTTTGATCAACGACCTTAGCTTCTTCCTCTTGATGTTGATTTTTGCTCTTGCATATGATTGCTTCATGCCCCATTTGATTGCAGTTGATGCATTTAGCATCAGGTCTTTGCCAACATCTGAATGGAGGGTGACCCATTTTGCCACAATGCTGACAAGGTGGGTAACTTTTCTTTTCACCCTTTCCTTTGTTGTAATCATTTGCACTGCTCTGACTGTTGCCTGGATGATTCTTCTTATAGTTTTTAGCTTGTTGGCTCTTGACTAGAAGAGCACCTTCAACAGCATGATCTTCCCTCATCAATCTTCTCTGCTCTTGCGCTTGGAGGGCATGTAATACTTCTGCAAAAGTAATTTTAGACAAATCTTTTGTGTTCTCCAACAAAGCAATAGATGCTTCGTACCTCTCTGGCACTGTTACCAAAATTTTCTCAACAATTCTAGAATCTGCAAAATTACCGCCCAATAACTTTATCTTGTTGGTAATACCCAACAATTTGTCTAAGTATTCCTTGATTGTGTCAGACTCTTTCATCCTTTGAAGCTCAAATTCCCTCATTAAGTTAAGCACCTGCATGCTTCTAAGTCTTTCATCTCCAGCATATTCTGCCTTTAAATAGTCCCAAATCGTTTTTGCCGATTTGAGAGTCATGACCCTAGTAAAGATGGTTGTAGAGATACCAGCAAAAAGGCATGATTTTGCCTTTGCTTTTCGGCTTTTGTTCTCCTTATGATTCTTGATCTGGGCCATTATGGGATTGTCCGGTAGTGGAAGGACTTCATAATCCTCTTCTACAGCTTCCCAAAGATCCAAAGCCTCTAGGTAAGCCTCCATTTTGACGGCCCGAAGGTCATAGTTTTCTCTATTGAAAACTGGAAGAGCTACTTGGGAAAAACTTGTTTCAGAATCCATTTTCACAGGTCCGTAAGAAATAAGCTCTTGATACCAATTGTTGGAAATTTTCAAGAGGAAATAAAAACAATATTTGCTTGGAGAAAATAAAAGTATATATTGAAGGAGAAGATAAAGATATGATGAAAAATAATTGAAGGGTTAAGTTTATTTACCCGCAACAATTACATTTATAATATTCAAATGAAACAGAAAAAACTATTTGTTACCAAGATTTTAGCAACATTGGATAACAACCTAACAACCTAACTTGATCCTAAAATATAAGAACCACTTATTGACTAGAACAATAACTGAAATACTAAAAAATAAAAAATAGTTGCAGTCCAAAAAATAGATAACTAACATTCATTTCTACCTTAATTGGATCCACCACTTTCACACAAGCCAACAAGGATCAATGTTGGTTGATGCCATGCAGGCAGAACTGAGAGCTTTAGGTTTTGTTTGGGAGAGGGATTTTAAAGGAGAAGGAAGGGAATGAAAAGATTTAGGTGGTGACATCTCCTTGTTTGGGAGTTTTAATTTTTGAGGAAAAAGATTTGAGGATTTTTAAAACTCATCTGAAATCCTCCAAAGCCTAAAAATTATTGTTCCCCCAATTTGAGGGTTTTTAGAAGGAAAAGTAATAAAATTACTATCCTACCCCAGTCAATGTTAATAAAATTACTATCCTACCCCAGCCAGTATTAATAAAATATCAAAATACAAAGCACTGAATCACAATTCAAGGACAAAATTGTAAAAGTATCTTATTAACTCTCTATTTCACTCTCTTAATATATTTTTAACTTCCAAACAAGGAGGAAGAAACTTTCCTCATTTTCCTCCCTTTCCTTTCCCTCCCTTCCCCTTGAATCTCTTTCTTTTCCTTTCCCTCCTAACTCCCAAACAAAGCCTTAGAGACAAATCAGACATGGAAGATCGTGGTTTGCTCCCAATGTTCAGGGATGGATTTAAGGGGGTTGTTGCTTGCCCCACCCCCTCAAGATCCTCTATATACATGAGAATTAAAATAAAATAAAAATAAATTAATATTAATTGAGAAAAATTGATAAGAAAAGTAGAATATTGAGTTAATGTTTGCTTAATTTTTAGTAGATTTTACCTTTAGTTTTACACATAAATTTAATAATAAATTTTGTGGAACTTTTTATTTACCAAATAATTATTTCTTGGAAGTTAAATAATTAAATAATTATGTAAAAACAATCGAGCCCCCTTAATGCATTCCTGGATCCGTCCCTGCCAGTGTTGTGCCCATTTGCAGCCAATGGGTGTACAAAATTAAGAGGAAAACAGATGGATCTATTGAGAGCTAGGTTGAAGGCTCGGTTGGTGGCCAAAGGTTAATTACAACTAAATTAAGGGTGTGATTACTTTAATACTTTCTCTCCAATGGCAAAGTTAACCATACTCCGAGTTTGACCTTTTGGCATTGGCATCTATCAACAATTGGTTCATTCACCAAATGGATGTCAATAACGCATTTTTCCATGGGGATCTAAAGGAAGATGTGTATATGCAAGTGCCTCAAGTGTATACTTCGGTATTTGAAAGAGAATCCTGGCGAAGGACTTTTCTTAATTTCCTGTGTCATCTTTAATACAACTCCCTGGTTTTAGTGACACAGATTGGGGTGGATGTCTCGATACTAAGCGTTCTATGACTGGTTATGGTTTCTTTTTGGGAGACTCAGTCACTGGTTTGTTGGAAATCCAAGAAGCAGCCAACAGTGGCAAAATCCTCATCCGAGGCAGAATATGAGCCTTAGCTTCAGCTACTTGTGAGCTTCAATTGTTGCTTTTTCTTCTTCAACATCTCTCCATCACTTTTTCCAAACAGTCGGTGATCTGATCGATAATCAAAATGCTTTGCACATTGCGCAAACAAACCCGTTTTCATGAGAGGACCAAGCATCTCGAGATTGATTTTCATGTTATCTGCAAGAAGTGTATGGCTGGATTAATGCGACTGCTACCCTTACACACCAGTGACCAAACTGAAGACCTCTTCACCAAAAGTTTACATCCCAAGCATTTTCAGAAATTTGTTTTCAAGCTGGGATTGATTGCTATTTTCCAACCCACAGCATGAGGGGGGATATAACACATATATTAGTTGGTTACCGGTTCAACAGATTTATTTGTTTGTTATAACACTGTATAAATCAACTTTGTATGAATTTTCCATTTTTTATTCTTTAATCGATTTAATTGTCTCTTAAAAATAACATTTTATGAAATTCATAACATGTATGAAGTGAAAAAATGAAGATTCCTGCTAAAGAGATAAACATCCTCGTGAAACGTTGGGCAGAGGCACTTCGTGAGGCTGCTAGTATCTCAGGGATTGTAGTCCTAAATTCCAGGTAACGAAACACTTCTGCCTTCTCACATTTCTTCATCTAATACTCAACATTTTTTAATACTTCAAATGTTTATGTATCATAGTACCATAATAGCACAATTTTTAGATTGGCTATTAACCAAATTAATCAACAGTTCTTTGTAATTTTTTTCCTCGTTACTTTTATTATTCAGAGGTCATGTTTAAAGCATTTTATAGAAAGGGAAATATTTAAAAGATGGAAAGAGTTAATATACATGGCAGATTGGCAGAGTAAGAATAATTATGGCAATTTTGTGTTGATAAAACAATATAAAAAAATTAAGGTTAAATAATTATTTGCTTTTATTGAACTGAAGCAAAGTTGCCAAAGGCAATAACATCTGATTCTAAAAGAGCAAAAATCTGGTGAGGAGCATCCTCGAGCCAGTACATTTCAAGAAAATTAAAAGCTAACATAGCTAATTTATCAGCCACTAAATTCCCTTTCCTCTTTGTGAAACTAAAGGCAGATTTCCCCTTCTATTCGTAAGAGCTTCACTATCCTTCAGAATTTCTGCCTGGAAAGACAAATCTTGTCTTCTATGATTCTTCCATGCCATATGCAGAAGCTGACTATTAGTCTCAAATGTGGTGTTTGAAAAACACTTGTGTCCCAGCGTCTTAATATCCCACCTGAATGTTATCACTTCTGCAATAAGGAGGCAGGCTGAGGCCAAATGGTTCCCAGTATTGTCCCTGAACACAGCTCCCAAACCTGTACCAACTCCTGATCTTATAAATGCATCAAAATTTACCTTGATCTGATTTCCTGTTGGAGGATTCCAACTGATGTTCTGGTTTTGTTGTCTGCTATGCATCTATTTTTTATGTTATGCCAACGAGACCGTTATATCTATACCTTGTCATGGCTGCAATTCCTTCTATGAGAAAACCCAGAGGTTTCTTCTCTTCCACAGTACCCAAATCAATTCAAATTTGCTGTGAAGTCAGGGTTGCTTAAAGCTATAATTTCACTCGTTCAAAGCCTTGAAATTGGAAATGGCAGAGCTCAGATATACCCCACATTTGATGTAAACCATATTCTCTTGACACCCTCACAGCCAATCAAAGCATGAATAGTTGTTTCCTCCTTCTCCAAACACCATGGGCACATTGGGTCAATATGCATTCCTATTTTGATCAGGTTTTGTCTCACTGGGAGAATATTGTGGCACGCCCTCCACACGAGGTTTTGGCATTTCGGTGCAATATCAATTTTCCAAATCTCTGGACCTAAATTTCTAGCTATAGCACTTTTTGATCCCTCCTCATTTTGCATCTTTTTCATCTCACACCTGGTAACGGGATTTGACACTGTACCTCCCATCCATAGAATGTCTCCATTTAGCTTGTCTTCCGTTCCTGTTTCAGTCAAACGAATTCTGTGAATTTTTTCCTTCTCATGTGACAGAAAAAGCATCTCAATAAGCTCCCCCTTCCACTGTCTTGCTTCATGGTTAATGAGATCAGGAACCAGCAAAGGATTTTCTTCTTGTGATTCGTGTGGGACATGGTATAAAGAGACATCTCCACTTTGAAGCCATTTGTCTTCATAAACCTCCACACTACACCCATCTCCAATCCTTCATAACACCCTTCCTTCATTATATCCTTTGAGGCCATAATACTAGACCACACGTAACTTGCTTTATGTCCTCTGGATGCCTCTAAAGGGTGACACCGTGGATAGTATTTTGCCTTTATCACTCGGGCCACCAATGAATTTTCAAAACATATAAGGTTCCACCATTGTCTTGCTAGTAGGGCTTTGTTAAAAGTTGAGGTAACTCTAAAGCCCATCCCATCTTCAGTTTTGCTGTTTGTCAATTTTGACCACTTTAGCCAATGAAGCTTTCAAGTCTCCATGGAGCCTCCTAGAAAATTCTTGCAGTCAATTTCATCACACAGGGATTGTGGTAATTGGAAACACCCCATGATGTTTGTGGGTATTGATTGCATCACTGACTTTATCAGAACTTTTCTTCCACTCTTTGAGAGAGCTTTCTGTTTCAACCCTTTTACTTTCTTCGACAGTCTTTCTTTAACAAATTGGAAGACCTATGATTTTGATCTACTTATGAATGTGGGCAATCCTAGGTATTTGTCATGACTTTCCACTGCCTTTACACCAAGAAGCCTTGTTAGTTCATCAATTATGGGACTAGGAAGATTTCGGTTACATGAGAGTTCTGAATTTTTTAAATTAATTCTCTGGCCTGAGGCTATTTCATAGGACTTCAAAATATTCACTAGCCTCCTTGCCTCCTCCCATGGCTCTACAGAAACATCAACGTACATCAACATCAACAGTACATTTAATCCAAGTTAATTGAGATCGGTGGTAGATGAACTCAATGATAGATCGGACAAAAAAGAGAAAGAAAGGAAGAGGGGAGAAAAAAAAGTGGAAATTAGACAAAAGAGATGAACAATACTCTAAAATAGAGGAAAATAACTAAAACAAGGGAAACAACTGAAACATAGAACTACTAATGGGTTTAACCCTCCACTAAGCTTGTAGCTTTTCTCCACTCCGTTCTAAGACATACCGTCCGTCAATCTATATCCCACTCTAATAAGTCTTGTTTAACTACCTTTTCCCAGGTAAGTTTCGGTCGATCTCTACTTCTTTTTGTGTCAAGCTCCTGGTAACAAACTCTTGTTTTTACGGGAGCATCCAATGGTCATCTCATAACATGCCCAAACTACCTCAATCTATGCTCCTTCATCTTTTCACATATCGGTACCACTGATACCTTTCTTCGAATATCCTCATTTCTTATCTTATTCATCTTCATATAACCATACATCCATCTTAATATCCTCATTTCTGCTATACCCCTATTTTATGCTCATGTTATCTATGTACTGGACAGCATTCCGCTTCATATAACATGGTCGGTCTTACAGCTGTTTTATAGAATTTTCCTTTATCTTAAGGGAAATTTTTGCGATCACACAAAAATCCTGATGCACTTCACCATTTCATTCACCCTGCTCTAATTTTATGATTTACATCATCATCAATCTCACAATTTTTTTGCAAAATTGATCCCAAGTATCTAAAAATATTTTTCTTAGGTACCTCTTGACCAAGTAGATGCACTGTATTTTGATCACCATTTCTTACTCGCGCAAACTCACACTTCATATACTCCGTCTTGCTCTTGCTTATTGTGAATCCTTTAGACTCCAAAGTGTTTCTCTACAACTTCAGTTTCCTATTGACACCATCTTTGGTCTCATTAATAAGCACGATATCATCTTGGCTCTATAGAAAATCAAAAGTTATTTTTGCGTTATCATTAATCATTCTAAGTTTCATCAATAATATGGAGAAGAATACACTTATCCTATTAGCAATAATTTTTGTAATAATCTTAAACACAACATTACAAAGGCTAATAGGTCTAAACTCAATGGCATGAGAGTAATTTTTTACCTTTTGAATCTAGACAATAAGAGTTTTATTCATCACAAAAGGGTCTTGGTCGATCACCAGTCAAAATATTCAGGGCCATGTTTATGATGTCCTCTCTAACAATATATGCCAAAACTTCTGATAGAATAAAGCTGGATTGCCCTCTTCGCCCGAAGCTTTGGTGGGGTGCATTTACTCTAAGGCTTCATAAATCACCTCTCTCGAAAGCTCCACATCCAGAAAGGATCAAATCTCTCCATAATTTCTCCCCTCCACAAGGCTTGCAATTTCTGTCATGTCATGAGGCGGAGATGAGGTAAAAAGATCAGAGAAATACTTTGTTAATACCTCACCAATGTCCTCTACATTCCTATACACATTTCCATCATCATCCTGAAACTTCTTTTTGGTATTGACTTGCTGTCGTTGGGATGTTTTTCTATGAAAGAAAGTTTTGTTCCTATCCACATACATCAACCACTCCACCTTCAACCTCTGCTTCCAAAGGACCTCCTCAAGCCTTAAAAGCTCCTCCAACTCACCTTCAATCTCAACTTTTGTGTTTGTTAAGAAACTGAGTCGGGGGCTGCATTGAGTCTTATACAGTTTATTTCAAAGCCTTTTGATTTTTTTAGACAAATTTCCAAACCTTTGTGACCCACACTCATCTAAATTTGCCCATAGCTGGGTAATATTTTGTGTAACATCACCCCTCTTCTCTAGACTCCATTTATTACCTCCTCACATTCCTCCACATCATCAACCCAAAATGCTTCAAACATATATCAAATTTCGATTTTTATGCATGCAGAATAATAGGATTAAGCTTTGACATGAAGCGTATTGCCGACGATGCCCAACTATCCCTCTAGTTATCATGCCTAGAATGGTTGACCAAAATCCTTTCAAGCTTTTCTTCTATTAAGTCATCCCCCTATCTCTTGTTTGTCCGCGTAAAGCATTGGCCCTCCACTTGCAGCTCCACCAAACCACAACAATCCACCATATCTTGAAATTGTTGAATACTTCGAATATTTGGAGCATTTCCCCCTTCTTCTCATCAACATGAAAGATTTGGTTCATATCCCACACAAATCCAAGGGCTATCATCATGAGATTTCTGAATCTTCATAATATCCCACATTAGATGTTTCTTGTTTTGTTCTGGGAATCCATACAAAAACGTGGTAGTATAAGCTTCTGAATTGTCCTGGCCATTGACCCTAAACCACATGATGGCCAAACCTCTTGATCCCCAATTCCTCACAATCAACACCAAGGAAATTTTCCATCCTTGTCATACCCTTTAAAATATGTATTCTGTAGTTTTATTCCTTGTTTCAATCAAGAAAGCTATAGTGGGAACTTCAATGGATAAGAGCTTAGGAAGAGCTCTCACTGCCCATGGGTTCCCAAGCCAACGATAGTTCCAGCTTAAAGTCCTCATGATTCTTGGCGGGGCTGCTCAGCAACTCCCACCATTTCCTTTTTTGATTGTTTGTAATAGACCCTTGGTCCCTCCTTGTCCCCCTCTTCATCAACCTATCATCAATGTGTCTCTTCCCTGTTGGATGCGATCCGGATGTAACACATCTCCCCTTCTCGAGCCATCCTTTTCAACTTCTTTTGTTATTTTGTGGTGGTTGAGATAACATCAGTTCTGGCATGTCCACTGCTTCTCACTTCGCTATGGCCTTCTTCATGTTTTCAGTATACTTTTCACGATACGTCTTTTCTACGTCCTCCTTGCATGCCTCGGGTTCCGTTCCCCTTGGCATTGGTCCTCCTCTCCTGATGATAGATGACACTGGCTCAAAATTCTAGTTACATCTGCCACATTTATGACCTCTTTCTTCTCACGTGCAGACCCACTTTCCTGATCGCTTTTGCTTCCTTCTCCGTTATAGCCCCCCATTCTTTACCTCATTTTCAAACACAATAACATGTTTTACCTTCACAAAAATTACTTCATTTTGGACTCGTGCAACAACGTTTTGACGTACAGGAGACACCCTCAGCCATGGTTCGTACGAAAGGTTATCGATGTCAACGCATCATCCTCACACTCCTTCAGAAGATGATCCAGACATCCGCACATGTAGCAAACATTACCAAGCCTTTCATATTTGAAAATAATCTCCCTTGCCTCCTTAACTCCTATTTTCATCATCATTCCTCTTCGGAGTGGAGTGGCTTAGTAATATCCATCAAAATCCTAACCCTCATGGACTTTCCCACTCGATACTCCTTCGACTGATCCCATTTGATAAAGGATCCCAAAGTGTTTCCAATAGTTTCTGCTATTTCTTTAGTACAGAACCCTAATGGGATTTCATAGACAGACACCCAGATTTGAGTTCGTGATAGGTCTACTTTTATAGGGTTCTGATCATGCATCAGATCATTCAACACAATCAATCTTCTATCAAAATTTCGCGGACTCCCCCTTTATCACTCCCTCTTTATCGTTTTTTGATAGAAACCTGAAGGCTAAAAGGTTTCTCTCCACATTCCTTATCTCCACCCCCTTTTTCGGCTTCCATGCTTGGGCAATTGTAGTTTTGAACGCCTTCATCACATTAAAAGATTCTTTCCTGTGAATCTTCCCACCAACCAAAAAAAAATCAATTTTTCATTTTTCAATTTTTTTTTATTTCGGTCCAATTAAACCTTTGACCTAACGTCTTCATTTATGTTACCATAGAAATGTTTGATTTTCTAAAATAGAAGACCAAATATCTTTATTTTAAAACAGGAGGATGAAAATTGCATGTGGAGTAAAATTATATTTAAACATTTCTTATTTTTGTTGCTTCATCTTCTTCCCCCACTAACTTTATTTTTCCCAATCTAAATATTTGGTACTGAAAATGTTAGGCAAAAAAGTTTTGAAAACCAAAAAATAAAATCATAATCAAAGGCATTGTATGAACTACAATAGATTTATCATTCTGTCATATATATTTTATAGAAATGTTAATAAGTACCATGCAATGGATGAACCCAATGGAGAACAGACGTTTGTTCTGTTGGGCTTGAATCTCAAGTCAAATCCAGTCCAATAAGGAAATATTAGGGTTCCTTCTTTTAAGTTACTTCTTTGTTGGCAGTTAATTTGAAAACCCACAAGAAAGAGAAAAAGGAGAAGAGAAAGAAACCACCAAAATTTGCATGTGGAGAAGGGTAGAAACTGTTATCCTTCAATCTTCTCTATCTCCTTGGTTAACTGTTGGATCTTGGTGAAACTTTTTCAGAGGGTTCATGACTCACCAATATTAACATCTAATGGTAGGTTTCTTGAATAGAGACTTGTAGCACCACTAAGAATTCCCAAACCAAACTGGTTCTGAAATCGTTTTCTGAAGCATGCAGCGTTATGGCGAGGGACATTTCTCTCATACTAACCGTTGGATCGCGTTCAAACTTTGAGAAACGGTTAATAAAATCTGTGTCTACATTAGGACCGTTCGGATTATTCATTGAAGTGTTTTCAAAAGAGATTATTTCAAATGCAAATAGAGGTTATTAGAATTACTGCTCTGTTTTGTCTTGTTTCGGGTAGGATATTGTGAAAGAGTTACCTCTTTGCTCAACCGTTGGATTGTCTTCAAATTTGATCAGTGTGTTCCTCTCTTGCATTACGTTAGTTTGACCGTTGGAATTTGTTTGTTGTTGTTTCTGGTGATAGAAATTAATTTTGTACAAAAACCTATTTTGTATGTTTGCCTCTTGTAACGGTTTGGTACAATTTTTGTTGAAGTTGTCTGATGATTGTAATGGTTGTTAGAACCATTTTGTAATCTCACTTTATTGATAGTGAAGAATTTGGGTGGACTCCGAAATCGGTCCCGTAGTTTTTATTTCTCACATTGAGAAGATTTTCCACCTTAAAAATTGTGTTGTATTATTTGCATAATTATTGTTTGTGTATAAAGTATTTTACTTGTGCAAGACCATTCATAACAGGTCCTGGAAGGAAAAATTGATATTTTTTTCCAACATGTTCAATTATAACTTTTTACTCAAATTTCTCTTAAATTTTGATGCAAATATGGATACACCTCTTCTTTGTTTTTATTTTATTTTTTTATTATAGGAATGAAAGTGAGGCTATCAAAAGTATTGTTGAAAATGTTACGCATTTGTTAGACAAGACAGAGTTGTTCATTGCTGATAATCCAGTGGGCGTAGAACCACGAGTCCAGGAAATGATTGAACTATTAGACCAAAAACAATCAAACGATGTTCTACTACTCGGGATATGGGGGATGGGAGGCATTGGTAAAACAACTATTGCAAAAGCCATTTACAATAAGATTGGTCGCAATTTTGAGGGAAAAAGCTTCCTCGCACATATTAGGGAAGTTTGGGGGCAAGATTCTGGTCAAGTATATCTACAAGAACAACTTCTATTTGATATCGAAAAGGAAACAAACACAAAGATACGTAATGTTGAATCAGGAAAAATTATATTAAAAGAAAGACTTCGCCATAAAAGGGTACTTCTTATACTTGATGATGTAAATAAATTGCATCAATTGAATGTTTTGTGTGGAAGTCGTGAATGGTTTGGTTCAGGGAGTAGAATAATCATCACAACCAGAGATATGCATATTCTTAGAGGGAGAAGAGTTGACAAAGTGTTCACAATGAAAGGAATGGATGAAGATGAATCTATTGAGCTTTTTAGTTGGCATGCATTTAAGCAAGCAAGTCCAAGAGAAGATTTTATTGAACTTTCTAGAAATGTAGTTGCTTATTCTGCGGGATTGCCACTAGCTCTTGAAGTCCTTGGGTCCTATTTGTTTGATATGGAGCTAACAGAGTGGAAGAATGTATTGGAGAAACTCAAGAAAATTCCTAATGATGAAGTACAAGAGAAGTTAAAAATAAGCTATGATGGTTTAACTGATGATACAGAGAAAGGAATATTCCTTGATATAGCTTGTTTCTTTATAGGAATGGACCGGAATGATGTTATACATATATTAAATGGTTGTGGACTTTGTGCAGAAAATGGAATACGTGTCTTGGTAGAAAGAAGCCTTGTAACTGTAGATTATAACAACATGCTTGGAATGCATGATTTGCTGCGAGACATGGGAAGAGAAATCATTCGTTCAAAAACACCAATGGAGCTTGAGGAGCGTAGTAGGTTATGGTTTCATGAAGATGCGCTTGATGTATTATCAAAAGAAACTGTAAGACTTCCATCTATTGTTTTTTTATTTAAAATATCTAAAGCTAATGGATAAAACTAACACATTTATGAGTCAGTTCTTAATATTCATTTGTGCGACTGATTGTCAAGAATTTTGAAAATTGGTTTGGTTGTGAATTGGTTTTTTCTTCTTAGCTCCTAAAACAAATGATGGGTTTTCTCACAAGAGTTTTAACTACCATATATCTTTTTAGCTACGCATGTTTTACCCTTTCGGTTTTTTCTATCATAGGGAACAAAAGCTATTGAGGGACTGGCTTTGAAGTTACCAAGAACTAATACAAAATGTTTGAGCACTAAAGCTTTTAAGGAGATGAAGAAACTCAGGTTGCTTCAACTTGCTGGTGTACAACTGGTTGGAGATTTCAAGTATCTTTCCAAAGACCTTAGATGGCTTTGTTGGCATGGATTTCCTTTAGCATGCATACCAACAAACCTTTATCAAGGAAGTCTAGTTTCCATTGAGCTAGAAAACAGCAATGTTAATCTTTTGTGGAAAGAAGCCCAGGTATTAATTTAGTTTTTTGCAATTCGTGATTATTTTTTCTCTTCTTCTTTATGGATGCAATTTAAATTGTCTCAAATATTAATACTATTTCACTATATAATACTTTTAGACACAAATTTCATCTGTTTTTCTCGGCCTCTCTTATGTTGCAAGTACTTTCTGTAAAAGTTTAAGTTTAAATAAAAGATTTAGTTATCAATATACTCCTTTTATATATTTAATTATTTATTTCTTGGATTAAAAGTGTTGTCGATGTTGATATTCCTTTTATTTATTTAGAATATTTAATTAGATCCTTTTATTTCTAAAAGTTTCAATTAGATTCTTTAATTATTTTTTTAAATGTCTTAATGTTATCTTTTTTGTCATATTGAACTTGACGATGATAAGTTGCAAACTTCATGAAAAAGGATCACATTGAGACATTTTAAAAAAAAAATAAAAAACTTGATTGAAATTTTCAAAAATAAAAAGATCTAATTGAATATTCTAAATAAATAAATAAATAAAGATATCAAATTGATAATTGAGCCTAAGCTAGCGCATCCAGGACCCCGGCGCCCAGCTCCACTGGAGAGGCCTAGCCTGATCTGAGAAGTGCTAATTCGGTTCGGATAGACTTCATTCAAGAACGCCGCCAAAATGAAATTTTATATATTCATATTTCTAATACAAGCTCTAGCCTCCCTTTTATACGGTAAACCCAGTAAGCCTAAAAAAGGAAATGATAAGTTACCAAGATTTTTTTTTCATATCCTAAAATATCTAAATGAACATTTAGCAAAAAAAAAATGATGTTAAAAATTGAGGCTAAATGAACATTTAGCAAAAAAAGAAAAAAAAAAGTGCTTGTGAGCCAACACTAAAGAGTGTCAACTAAGTTGGCTTGTAGAAGACACTATTATGATTCTATTTGTCTTTGTGGTATTCACTAGATTAGATTGTGTTAATTTTAGTGTTGACTTAATTGATGTTGATAGTGTAGGTTAGACCATGCAAGCACAAATCTAAACCTTGAAGCATCCCCATTTTTGTGTTGGCATAGCTGACACAAATAAATTTATATGCAATCTATAGCGAGTATTTGACCTAAATTAAGTCAATGCTATGTTACAATAGATAGTGTAGGCATTGTAGGGTTGATGTTAAATTTTATGGCTATTTTATTCTTTACTTGTGATACCACCATTTAATGATGCATTAGAACTTTAATTCCAATGCTAAAGTTCACGAATATTTTCCTCTTGTAGTGATATCGTCATTATGCATAAGCCATATAAAAAAAAATTGCATTGCTACATCATATAAAAACTCAAGATAATGATTGTGTGGATCAAACTTTGGTACAATAATAATAAACTCTTATTCCACTATATATCAGTAAAACCTTGATACATTAAATTAAAAGTTTTACACTCAATGTAAATAAAAAAAATCAATTTTTTAATGATTATCAATTATCTAATCAAATAAATTTTGTATGTTTATTATGAACTTACATTATATTTTTTTTAAAAAAATTATGACCTTCTCTTCAAATAATTAAATATAATAAAAACAAAGGAGAGGTAAGGTAGGAGTTGCAATTTTTATTAATATAAAGAAGCCATAAAATGCAAACAACTAATATATAGAGTGCATGACTTACTTAAAAAATAATTAATAATAATCATTAGATTATGATTGAAAATAGTAAATGGTTGAGATTAGAATATTTAAAAGTTTAAATTTAAATCTAAAAGATTTATCACATAAATCACATCATAAATTTTTTCAATTATTGTTAACCCATCACCATTATCATGATTGTCACCATCTTCGCTGGGACGGCGGTGGTGTTCGCAGAGATGGAGAAGACTATCATGACTGAGGAGGTGATAACACTCATGATGATAGTGATAGCTTAACGATAATTAAGATATTTTAGAACATGATTTGTTTGATGAATCTTTTAGAGATTTAATAATTATATCATATTTTAATTTTAATTTTTAATATTTTAATCTCAACCATCTATTATTTTTAATCATAATGTAATGATTATTATTAATTATTTTCATTTTTTCACAGGAATTGTATTATATATATATATATATATATATATATATATATTGGTCTTGCTAACGCGCACATTTTTATTTTTTAATATAAGTGTGTTAGCAAACTATAACTAGTGAATGTATTAAAATACAACAATAGTATTGCAAATCCACACACACATATATCTACTTGGGTGGAGTGCTTCAAAAGCATAATTAAACCTTTATCAAAATATATTGGCACTAAGAAATGGCATTACACAAGTATAAATATTTCAGTTTCTACTTGAGATGCTCATAACACAATGTAATTGCTTCTACTTATGTTTTGAGTTTTATCTCAAACGTTAATTTTCTCTATTGTATGCTTTTTTTTCTTGTAGGTAATGGAGAAGCTGAAAATTCTTAATCTCAGTCATTCTCATTATTTAACACAGACTCCAGACTTTTCAAATTTGCCTAATCTTGAAAAGCTATTACTTGTAGACTGTCCAAGGTTGTCTGAGATTTCCTATACCATTGGACATCTCAATAAAGTTCTTCTAATAAATTTTCAAAATTGTATTAGCCTTCGTAACCTTCCAAGAAGTATCTATAAGTTGAAATCTCTTAAAGCACTCATCCTTTCAGGATGTTTAAAGATTGAGAGGTTAGAAGAGGATTTGGAACAAATGGAGTCTTTGACAACCCTTATTGCGGATAAGACTGCAATAACAAGAGTGCCATTTTCAATTGTTAGATCAAAAAGAATTGGATATATCTCTTTGTGCGGCTATGAAGGATTCTCACGTGATGTGTTTCCTTCAATCATTTGGTCTTGGATGTCACCAACAAATAGTCTCTCATCCCGCATTCAAACATTTGTAGATGTGTCATCTCTCGTTTCTTTAGAGGTGCCAAATAGTAGTTCCAATCATCTATCATATATTTCTAAGGACCTTCCCCTGCTTCAAAGTCTCTGTATAGAGTGTGGCTCAGAACTTCAACTTTCTCTAGATGCTGCAAATATTTTGGATGCTTTACATGCCACCAATTTTGAAGAATTGGAATCAACAGCAACCACATCGCAAATGCATAATATGAACGTTTTTACATTAATTGAATGCAACAATCAAGTACACAACCTAGGATCAAAAAATATCTGGAGATCACTTTTAATTCAAATGGGAATGAGTTGTCATGTCACCAATATTCTGAAACACAGAATTTTACAGGTTTTATTCTTAACTTCTCTCTTAAGTATCTAATTTCCTTATCTTTTGTCAATATAATTATTTTTAATATATCAATTATATGTGGAAGTGTATACTATTATATGTTATTATATGTTGTTGGTATAAAAAATTTATATATATATATATATAGATAAACATATCAGTTTAAAATGATCATACACAAACATAGATTTTTTTAACACAGTCATCATATATTTTGATATTAAGGTCTGTTTGGATACAAGTCAGAAGTATTTTTGAGAACTTTTCTATTCGAAATATAGTGCTTTTTTCAGTAGAGAAGCTCTCAAAAGTACTTTTAGCCTTGTATCCAAACATGCCCTAATAGTTATACCTGGAAGGACAAATTAAAAAATAAAGTGTTGCTGAAAGGAACACTTTACTAGTAATACCCAATTAAGAAAGAAAGTCATGATACGAGTATTTAGTAATTAAAAGAATCTTCTAATCATATGTGATAGTCAATCTGTCGATGCGGTAAGAACAAGAAATCCAATATAATTCTGAATTTTACATTAGTTAACTGTAGTACTAGTAACATCATTTTTATATATACTTTATTTCATCATTAAATGCTATCATATTCAAAGTGCATATTTTAATGAGCGGTAATTTAATATATATATATATATATATATATATATATATACTTTAATGTGAGGTACAATTTATTATTGTCACGATATAAAATTCAATATTAAATTGAAAATGTTCTCTCACTTTTCATTATTTTTTTACAGCTCTCACTTTTCATTGTTTTTTCGGTTGGTATAGAACTATTTATATATTTTGTTTATTTTGTTATGGGTATGGAACTCTTGACTTGGACCAATAGATTTTGTTTAAATTATCCAAGCAAATATATATATTTATGCATAACTTTTAAAAAAATTAACAATTTACTTTTCGTACTTATGATCATTCTGAATAGTTTTTGGGTGATCATAATTTTAAATGATGAGAAAATGAGCTATTATCTTGCTATATCTTAAATTGTTGAATTAATTATATGGTGGTACTAATACAATGATCGATAAACTTTTGAGCATATATATTCATTTTTACAGAATATGACTACTAGTGATGGTGGTGGTTGTTTGCTCCCCGGTGATAGCTATCCAGATTGGTTAACCTTCAACAGCGAAGGTTCATCCCTGACTTTTGAAATCCCTAAAGTGAATGGGCGTAACTTGAAGAAAATGATGTGCCATGTCCATTATTCTTCCCCAGAAAATATAACATCAGATGGTTTGAAAAATTTGTTGGTGATAAATCACACAAAGGCCATCATTCAACTTTATAAGAGAAATGCATTAGTCTCCTTTGAAGATGAGGAGTGGCAGGGGGTACTATCAAAAATAGAGCCTGGAAACAAAGTGCAAATTGTTGTGGTATTCTGGAGCAAATTAACTGTTTACAAGACAACAATTTATCTCATATATGAACCAATGAATGAAAACATAGAGCATTCCCATGCACCAAATATGAATGTAATGGATACTAGTGGTGATGAAAATGTATGTGTTGTTGGGACCATCTCTCTTCAAGTAGAATCCATATACAAGTCAACAAATGACATAATGGAGCATTGCCATGCATCAAATAAGAATGTAATTATTTCCAGCAGTGATGAAAATGTATGTGTTGTCAGGCCGCTCTCTCCTCAAGTGCAATCCATAGATGACTCAAGGTGTGTTTCAACAAAAGGCTTGATTAAACGCTTATTGAATAAGTTCTTATCATGTAAATACTTTTGTAATGCAAACTCAGAAAATATGAAAATCAAGGTTAAAAGATGGTGAAAGAATGTTAGGTCCCAATCGATTCATATGGTGGCTGCAAATCTTGTATTGTTGCTTGTACAGAGATTGTTTTGGGCAGTGGATGATTTGTTTTACATGTAGATTGGTGGCTACAATTAATGCTCTAAATCTGATTGCTAAAGAATGGATACTTGGGGAAGGTCCACTTGTTTTGGGATCTTGGTTTCTAAGGGAGTCCAACTTGAGCTTGATTCTGAAGCCCTTGATTTTAATCCTTTGAAGTGAAAAAAAAAATGTGTAACCCAAATACTTGACAATTGATCAATCAAATTAGTATCTTAAATAGAATTGGCAGGTGGATCAACTGCGTTTTTAGAGAAGTCATCAAACATGTTGATAACCTTGGCAATCTCAGTATGTACCTATGTTGATCAATTTCTACTTAAAGAAATGATGTTTATTTCTGGTTCTACATACATGTCAAGTAGATTTGCTGGGCTCAAATTATTAAGAGTGTTCTATCTGAGAAGACTGTTTATGCTATATTTACTTGTAGCATGTTGGTAAATAAATTAGCATACTCTCTGTAGATCTTTTTTATGTTTCCCTTTTCTAACATGAAAGTGGCCCTCCAATACTGTAATTTTATTTTCTAATTTATTTTGGTAACATGCATCTTTGAAATTAATTATATGATACATTTTGTTTTTAAAATATTATATTGTTTATAGTTTTTCAATTTTTTTTATTTGAATGAATGACGTGTGTCATGCAAGGTTGTTATTCAACTTGTGCATGTAGAAATAGGTTGGATTCTTATTTGAGCTTTATTTTTTTGCTGTCTCTGTCATGCTGTGTTGCTCCCAAAGTAGAATAAAGTGTACTAACAAGTAAGTGATTAACTAATATGCTATATGAAACAATTGGTTTTTTTTTTCATCAAGGTGGTTTAATTAACTAATATGGAAGAAGGAAGTGATTAACTTTTAACTTCACAAAACAGAAAAATAAAATCATAAATATTTAATGATAAAATTCTTGAACAAGAGAGACAAGAAATAGAAGGCTTTCAACAAGATGGAAGGTAATTATACATATATAGCAGGACTTTTGGTATTGGGTTGGCCACCAACCCACTATCATTATATGACTACATCGTCAATGCTGATGGGGCCTTAAGACACAATTGATCAAAGTCAACTTCTCGGCCTTTGCTTCCTTCACCTCCCTTTTTGCTTCCTGCACCTCCCAAACTTTCAAAATGGCCATAGGAACCTTGTCTTCCTCACTTGTCCATAGCTTGATTTCCTCACTTCTCCCCATGCCTGAAACATTGTCTTCTTCACTTGTTCATTCCAAGTAAGCATTTTCGCTGCTTAAGTTCACTTGCACAGGTGAGTTGTTAATTGTCTTGTTTATACTTTTTGTGTTAGTTTATTATAACTAGATTGACTTATTCGAAATGCTTTTAGAAAATGAAGTTTTAGGATAGGCTTGGATCAACAAATTCGGAATTAAAACCATAAAAGTAGCATAATTCCAAATTAGACAATCCAAATTTGTAGTTATACAAATCTGGATCAATGAATCCATAATGGAGTAATAATAGTATTGGATCAAATAATCCAAAAATATAAAATATTTATGGATTTGATAATCTGGATTTGTTCTTATACGCATATGGATTTATTGATTCAAAAATTATTTGTATTTCTTAATTAGTCCAGATCAATCAATATAGAATTATGCACAATAATTCTGGATTATTTGATCTGAATTGAGTTTTTATTTTTCCCGAATCAACTAATCCAGAACTTCAAAACAACAATTCTGGATTGCTTGATCCAAAAATTATACTATATTTTGATTAGGGAATCGAGAATTGTTGTTTTGAAATTTTGGATTAGTCAACCCGGTGTAAATTTTTTTTCATTTGTTGATTGCCTTCTCTAGATGGTTGGTTTAGGGTAATTATATTAAGTTTAGTTATTAATTATAAATTGTTTCAATTATGTTGGATAATTTTTGTTTATTAACTTACTTTTGTTGCTTTTGAAAGGTTTATATGGAAGACGATTATGTGTGGAAGTTGTCAAATGAAGTGGATAGGGAGGTTGACATGGATAACGACATTAGAAAAGGTGAAGATATTCAAACACATTATGGACAAGAGACTGGAAAAATTGTTGATTGTATCAAGGCATTCATAACTACAAAGGTAATTATTTTGTGTTTTTTTTTTGTAATACCTTGAAAATATTGTACATTAGCATATTAATGTTGTATGTTTTGTATATAGGTTTTTGCTACTCGAGATGAATTATTGAAATGGGCTCGGGATGTGGCATTTGAAATAGGTTTTGTTGTTGTCATTTTGATGTCAGATACATTAAAAGGACAACCTGGACAAAAGACATTTGTTGTATTGGGCTTTGAAAGGAGTGGAAAGTATAGGCAATACAGCAAAGACTTACAAATCACAATGAGTAGAACTAGAAAGTGTGAGTGTCTCTTTACGCTGAGTGGAAGACCACTAAAGGATAATTAATGAAGGATGAATATTGAAGTTAATTTGTGGTGCGCATAATCATGATATCTGAGTCATTGGTTGGTCATTTGTATGTTGTCTGACTAAATAATGAAGAGAAGATGATGTTTGATGATATGACAAAGAATATGGTAAAGCCAAGAAATATCATGTTGACATTCAAATAGCATAATTAAAGAAATGTGACTACAATAAAACAAGTATATAATGCAAGGTCTATGTATCGTTCATCTCAAAGAGGTTTTAGAATGAAAATGCAACATTTGATGAACTTAATTGAACGAGATATGTATATTCATTAGCATATAATGAATTGAAAACAATAGGAATACCACAATAACCAAGAGGGGGGTGAATTGGTTTAAACTTGGTCTTTTAAAATTTATTTGTAAATTAAGAGTTAAAGGATTTTAATAACAATTGAACTAAGAATGCTTCAAATTAATCAAACCACTCAGCCCAAGAAATCAATTGCTTAAAATAGAACTTGTTGAGTAATGATAACAACACCTATAATATATGATCAAGATAACAAGTAGAGATTTAAGGAATAGAAGACCAATTTATACCAGTTCACTTTTTAAGAGAAGCTACATCCAGTTTCTTCTAATCAACACTAGATTAGAGTTTCACAATTATCAAGTTTCAGTTCTTACAAGCTTTACAACAATCACCCTTTATCAACCCTAGATAAAGAATAGAAATCTAAAATCCTATTAGACTCCTAGTAATCAAGAACCAAACAACACTACTCTGTTCTTCCCTCTAGGGAACCCTACTCTAAAAAAAGCTTAAAGAACCCTTTACAATAGTTTCAAATAACAAAGAATACAAAAACAAATTTACAACAAGAGATAATGGAGAGAGACAACCTGATGATCCAATGAATGAGTTACCAATCAAAATTGGAATGAAGAAAACAATTTCAAAACTCTCTCCAAAACACCTCTTTGAAAATTTTGCCCAAAAAATCTTTCAACACACCATGAAGATTAAAGAGTAGAATTAAAGCTTTGTTAACTCAGAAGATTACTTTCTAACTTTGAAAAGGCTTGTGTATGCTCAGAAAATTCGAAGTATTCAGGTTAAAAGATCAGACAAGCCTTCACACTATTTATAACTTTTATAATAAAATGTAATCAATTAAAGCGCCTAATAATCGATTGAAATAGTATATGTAATCAATTAAATTGTCAAATATTAATTAAATCGTTCATAGCTAATTTTGGGTTTTACAACGAATAAAGTAATTGATTAATCCGAAACATAATCGATTAAAGTAGTCAGGTCAAGTTATAAAATAAGCTTATGTAATCGATTAAGTCAGACAGACACTTTAAAAATTTAAACTTTCATAATCGATTACGATATCATGGTAATTGATTAACACAGAGAGACATGATTTTATTTTTGTTCTATGTAATCGATTACGAGAAAGTTGTAATTGATTAAATTGTTCTTAATGGATTTTCCAGAATCAAAACGATGACTTGTAATCGTTTAAATCGGTAGGTAATTGATTAATGTAGTAGGATTTCGTATTTCCAAAAACTTAACCATGAGAATTGCATTTGTTTTGAAATCATGAAAATATCTTTAATGCTTTTAGTGAAATCATGTATGCAAGTTAATGACCATGTTCATGCAATGCAAGGATCATAAGATTAGCCTCTTATACACTTGAACAAATTACAAATTCCTTGGCATGTGAAAAGCTCAAAACTTTCTTTTAAGGCACAAGCTTCTTCTTTAGCTTCATCTTCTTGCTACTACCCCTATATCCAACATGAATGATAAATTAGAAGTTGTATGTGATATTTTTGGGACACATCCTGATGTTATGAAAATGATTAATGTATTTAACATAGTATTCTTGATGGACAGTACCTACAAAATTAATAGATATAAACTACCATTACTTGAGATTGTTAGAGTGACTTCTACTGGAATGACATTTTCTGCAACCTTTGTGTTGGATATAGGGGGAGCGTCATGAAAAGTGAAAGACTTTGATTCAGAAATATGTTTTGAGCTTTTAACATGCTTGAAGTGCCTTAACGTTTTGTAAATGAATCAAGTGTAAGAGAAATGCTATTTGTTGATCCTTGCATTGCATTCATTCATCCATTAACAAGCTTAAATGGTTTTCATTAAAACATCAAAGCTTTATCTTTTTGGTTAAAGATTTAATCTGATTAAAAGGTTTTTGGAAGAATGATTTTTTTACTGTTTTAATCGATTACATAATGGTATAATCGATTATTTTGTTCTTCATTCAATCTGGAAACACCTTCATGAATAACTTAATCTATTACCTATCGGATTAATCGATTATTTGGCCTTTGATTGAAACTGAACTGCTTTGTTAAATGTTTTAATCGATTACTGACATAGTGTAATCGATTACATAGTTGAAAACAGATTTTAAGTGTTGATGGAATAATCGATTACCATCATCCGTAATCGATTACATAGTTCATTTTAAAAATCTTAATTTTCTGACTTAATTGATTACCAAAACTCGTAATTGATTACACAGTTCATTTTGTGAAACTGAACTTTTTGTCTTAATCGATTACAGCTCGATTTAATCGATTATTTTGCTCGTTGCTGAAACCCAAAAACCTTCTTGAACATTTTAATCGATTAACTGATAATTTAATCGATTACATAAGCATTTTAATCAATTATCTGGCGCGTTTAATCAATTACATTTAGTTACAAAATCTATTATAAATAAGTTTGAAGGCTTAGCTTGTTTTCTAACTTGACCACTTTGTATTTCTGAGTATACACTAGCCTTCTAAGTCTTTCAAAGTGATTTTTTGGGTTCTATTACTTCTTGCTTCATTCAAAACATTCATGAGTCTTTGAATGATTCTTGAGCAAGAAACTTTTCAAGGTTAAGGAAAAGCATGTTCTAATTTTGTTTGCTATTCAACCTGACTTGGTAACTCATGTGCATTACATTCATTGGATCATCAGGTTGTCTCTCTCCTTAATCTTTGTTTGTAAATTTGTTTTGAATTTATGTTGTAATTGGCTATTGTAAGTGGGTTCTTCTTGCTTGGGTCTAGAGAAGGGTTCTCTAGCTAAAGAACATAGTAGTGTTCTCTGATTCTTGCTCTTTAGAAGTCTAATAAGGTTTTAGATTTCTATTCTTTATCTAGTGTTGATAAAGGGAGGTTTTGTACGTAAAAGCTTGTAAGAACAAAAATTTATAATAGTGGAACTCTAATTCAATGTGAATTAGAAGAAACTGGATGTAGCTTCTGTTGTAAAGTGAATCAGTATAAATTGCTTATGTTTTTGTTTCTCTATCTCTATTACTCATCTTGTTCATTGATTCTTTAATTCATATTCATTGTCCAACAAGTTTTTTTTTTTAGCAATTGATTTCTAGGGGCTGAGTTATTTGATTGAGTAAAAAGATTTATTGGTTTTGAAAGTGATAAAGATCCTAAACTCTTATTTGAATTAATTTTAAAATACCAAGATAATAACCAATTCAGCCCCCCTCTTGGTTATTGTAAGTATTCCTATTATTTTCACTTTGTATATATGGAGGTTGGACGAAAGGATAACTTTGTTTGGGCACGTCAGAAGCTCAAAGGACTTTTTTTTAGAGTTGATGGATTGCCTAAAGTGATTGTCACTAACATAGATTTAGCCTTGATAAATGCAGTGAAATATGTATTTACTAAACCTGGTAGTTTATTGTGCCCATTTCACATTGACAAAATGTGAAAGAGAAATGCAAGACTTACGTTGTTCCCAAAAAGGCACGGGACCAAGTCATGGAAGCATGGGGTAATGTTAAAGATTTCCCTACACAGTCTAAGTATGAGGGGCATGTCAAGATGTTTAAAATTGTATGTTTACTATGGGAGTACTTTGTCGAGTATGTGAAGAATACATGGTTGATCCCTCACAAGGAATGTTTTGTAAAAGCATAAACATATAAAGTTATGCACTTAGGGAACACAACAAGCAATAGGTATTTTATGTAATTAACTTATTTTGACAAAGTGTAATATATTGAAACTAATGTGGAGTTTGTTGATTAATAGGGTTGAGTCTGCGCATTGGAGCTTAAAGAAGTTGATTCATAATAGCATTGGGGACTTGTGTAAATGTTAGGATGCCATGAACAACTTGATTACACTACAACATACTAAAAGTAAAGCCTCATTTGAGAAGAGTATTCATTTTGTGGGTCACAGTCATAATGTAACATTGTATCTTGATTGCACAGATTCATTTCAAGGTATGCTTTTAATCATATTGAAGAGTAATTGGATCGAGTTAAGTTTGTTGGTGTTGACAACGATCGTTGTGGATGCATCATAAGATATACACATGGTCTCCCTTGTGCATGTGAACTAGCTAGGTATATCATGGGTAACATACCACTTAATGCAATTAATGTTTTTTTGGACTAGATTAAGCTTTGCAAATATGGGATCACAGATGCAAATATGTATGTGCAATAAAAGTTTGATGTTATATTAAAATACTTTTTAGTGGTTGACATAGCTGGGAAAGTTAATATAAAAAGTGAACTTCGTGAATAACATACACTGACATGACTTCCATGTGTCCACTATTTGATAAGGTAAAAACCAAGGGATCAGAAGAAAGCATGCAAGTAAATTGGAAAGGTCAACTAAACATGATCCTTCATACTTTGAACATGTTAATGCATTACATTATGTGAATGACAGCTCTATTCAAGTTGGAAGTCATCCAAGGCATCAGGTCAAAAAAGTGAAGTTGGCAAAGATTCACAAAAGAAATATTCACATGCTAGATCAATTTCATGTTACCCTTCACCCTATATTTTGGACATTGTTGATGTAAAGGTCAATGGCCATTGTGGATATCATGTAGTTGTTCCCTTACTAGATATGGGTGAAGTCACTTGGCTTATAGTGCATAACAATTTGCTTAAAGAACTTGGTTAGTGGCGGGATGAGTATGCCATTATGTTTGGTAGTTATGAGCGTTATGATGTCATAAAGAAATCTTTACTAGTTGACAATCTTCCTGTGTTAAAGTCTATAATTTCAAGTAGTTATTTGCATGCGTTGAATTTTATGTAAATATGCTTAATAACTTCATTCTTTGTCAAACATGTATGGATAAATGGATGACAATACCAGACATGGGATATATTATTGCATCTAGGTATAATGTCATATTTGTATGCTTATTGGCAAAACAATGTTTGACCATCTTCCTATTTAGATCCCAACCTCCTGTTGATACATTCGTTCACCATTTGATTCGTGTGCGTCATGTCAATGGCAACCATTTTGTTTAGTTATAGCACATTCTTCCCGATCACGATTATATTTTTTTTATTATAATCTTTAATTGACTATTAAAATTTCCATACAAATGTTCTTGAAGGATCATTGTCCAATACCAAATCTGGATGTGATAGGGTCTACACATTGTCATCCTGTAGCAAAACAGTGACTGACTCCTTATATTGGCAGAATGCAACAATTTTCACAATTAATTGGTGTTACATGCAGTTTTGTCAACCTTTCAAAAGATTGATAAGACTAATTGTGATATTTTTGTATTTTAACATATACTTTTGTAATTGTGTTTGTAAAACCCTAAGTGTGAGATTTGTTATTTTAATATGGTTACAATTTCTAAAAAATCTCAAATGCAAAATAAAGGTCATCATAGTACCAAACCTAACACAAAAGTCAATAAGTTTCTATGTAAACCAAATATAATGTCAAAAAGTTTTTACAAAGGTAATCTCTAAGGTTGTCCAGCCTAACCAAGTGGTATGCAAAATTCAACCACCTATCGTCGACATCTTATATGGATATTTGTATCGCTGTAAACACATATGGTGTCAAGGAGTAGTCTGGGTATAGCCAAATTGCCACAAGACTCTTTCAGGAAAATGTAGATGTATGTCTGACCTCATCCTAATATATCCAGAAAATTGTGATAACATTTTAAAAGGACGAAAGCGGATGTGAGATCCTAATAAAGATCGCATTCATTCAATAAAAGTAATCTAGAATCCTGCACCACTCTCATGATCTCTTTATAGGGGCCTAAATCCCTCAACTTCCTTCCATGAGCTACTAGCTTTAACTCTCCATGGTCCTACAAAAATTTATATTTCAATATGCCATAGTGAAATATGAATCAATTAACCAAGAATTAAATATTAGATTGTTGTTATTGGTATACCAAGTCATCGCACAATTTACAAGTCATGTGATCAACATATTCAGTAAGGATTGATTTGTCCTCAGGTCCACCACCAAACACAACATCTTCAGGTGCAACATCTTCAGCTGCAACATGTTTGGGAGCTTCATAAATATCTTGCTCCTCATCTACAACTGTAACGCCCAAAAATTTTGATAACCAAAAATAAATGTTTGATGTATTTATTGAGTTGTTTAATTATTTGATTAATTTAGATTGTTTAAGTTATTGTGTATTTTACCCTTGTGCAATTGCTTGATATGTATGTTAAGTTGTGCAAAATTTGTTTGATTTATGGTTGTGATGTGAGAGTGATAGTTTGGCCCATAACCTGCTTTGGTAAAACTACCATCTTGAATTCGTTAATTGTTGGATCGTCATCAAATTTTGACAATAGTTCCCTAACTCATCACTGCATCTTTTGACCATTGGGATCTTTAAGAAGACAATTTTTTTATGTCACGCTAAGCAAGCCAATGTCACTCTGAGCCCAATTTCCAAACAATGAGGAAATGGCACTGAGTGAGCCGATGGCACACTGAGCGAGACCTACAGGTGCGCTAACGTAGACTCTCAAATCACCCTTTTATCCCCTTTTGGATTTGAGTGGGTATTTGACCCTAAATGTTAATTTTGATCTTGTCTTTGAAATCTATATTAAATTATCTTCGATTTGGTATATAAAGCTCTGTGTTTGAACAAGCACGCATATTTAAAGGATCGCGAAACAACACTGCTAGGCTATAACAGGGAGAACTCCTAGTTAGGTAAGGGGAGTTTATTATTTTATTATAGTTTTGATACCATAGTTGGGGGCCAGGGAGTCCAACTATAAGGATATCTGTTTGTCCCTACTGTCTGCTGGTTTTTCAAGAAAAATTATATTTTTAACTAATGGAATGCAATGAGTTTATGATTGATGTGTGTTGTTCTTGTGTGCACTCATTTTCAAGACAAACATCATTTTTAACTAATGGGATGCAGTGTATCTATTATAGATGTTATTGATGATATTGAAATTGAGATGTTATTGATGTGTTGGTGATGTTTGAATGAGATAATGATGATACGTTTGATGATGTACAAATGAGACAATGTTGATGTGGTTAATGATGTTGAAATGAGATAATGCTTATGTGATTGGTGATGTTTGAATGAAACAATGTTGATGTGGATGATAATGTTGAAATGAGATGTTATTGATGTTTTACAATGATGATAATGTTGAAAATGAGATGATAATGATATGTATGATGATGATATTGAGATTATATGATGTTGATGTTGATAATGACATTGATGAGAGATAATGTTGATGTGAACAATGTCATTATGCGATATGGATACACATGGATACCCATGGGGGTGCATAACGGGTTACCCTTGCGAGGAAGGATTTGTTCCTAGTCATATCATGCATTGATGGTGCCCATAGTTGTATGATATGTATGTCCACGTGGAATGCAGTGACCGATTGGTTATCCTTGCGGGAAAGGATTTGTTCCTAGCCACAGTCATTACATCAGTGAACCCATATTGGTGTGTTATATATGTATATGGGGTGCATGACGGGTACCCTTGGAGGAAGGATTTGTTCCAAGCCGAGTCATGCATTGATGGTGCCCGTATTTCATACTTCATATTGCATGGATGGAAATAGAATGGTGACAGTAAGTACCTGAGTTTTTATAGGCTAAAAACACAAGTACTAGGGGGCATGCCACTCTATTTGGAACTCCCTTTAGACTCAAGACTGATCACCATGGGGGAGCGACCAGTGCACGACAGGGTGACTTCGACGAACTACTACATCATTTTCCTAAAGAGGCTATTTCCATAAGGATTGTACCACATTGCATTCTGAGCATGATTGTTTTGATTTGTGGAATAAAGTGGATGATTGGTTTGCTGAGTATGTATTGAATGGATGAATTATTAAGAATGATTATGGTTGTTACTGTTGTGTTCTTTTCTAATGCTTGTTGTTGATGTATAATAAACTCACCCTTGCATTTGTTGTACTGTGTGGTTGGTACTTGTGGTGATTGCAAACTTTCATTTGTGTGAGCAGATGAGTAGCATTAGGTGACTCTGGAGGGAGATCCTTTTTGGTTGGAGCCGCCAAGCCAACATGATTACGTAAATGTATCGTGTGTATGATAATTGCATTATCGCGAAAAATTTACCACCATTTTCATAATCAAATTAATGGGGTTTTCATTAAAATTTGAAATTGCACGATTAGAGTTAGTAATATCGTAATGATAAGACGAGTCGTTACAACAACTACACATCTTTCACGTCTACGTACAAATGTGGTAGGTCTGGTGCAGTCACCACCTCTTGTACATGGCATATCTGAATAAAAGATAACATGAACATACAATAATCATAATTCAAGTCAACATATTTTAAAGATCGTCTAAATATTGTGAAATAGTCTGATACATTCTAACATTAGTAATCAGAGTCAAAGTCAACATAATTAACCTATCATAACAATTATAATATCCTACATATCAATTAACCTATCATAACAAATATAATTTTCTAAATATCAATTAAAATTACAAATTTGCATTTAAATTTTAAAATAACAATGAGTATATTGGTGGAGGGAAATTATATATAAATCCTATTTTCCTACCCAACAAGGTCTTTCAACAAGAATTCAAAGTTTCACTAGAGAGAGTTTTTAGTAGATGAATTGCCTAAATAGTGGGGAAAAATTATGGGACTACTAAAACTGAAGAGAAAATGGTACAACTGTAACACCCCAATCCGCTTATCAGGGACATTACCGTAACACCCCGTGTGCACCCGATGTATTACCCTTAAACGTATCATAAGAGCGTCGTCAGCGTTAACTGAACGCAGTGCGGAAGCGATAGAAATCGTTTCTCTTGATATCATTATGCATGAAATACAACCCACAACATAAGCCCCTACTGATCCAGATACTCAAC